>OZ005752.1:9445247-9447747 GCA_963930835.1 Spongia lamella
GTCCAAGTTATGACAACTATCAACCTGCAGTGTAATAGCCCTTCTCAAATACATTCAAGTGTTTACTTCACACTGATAATAGTATGACAGGTAGAGCATACATAGGAGAAGTACTGATACAAATTTGGCTGAAATCCATGAAGAAATGAGTGAGTTATTAGACAAACAAGTGAATGTATAAAAAGAGAGTTTGAAAAAATTTTTCGGGGTTCACAAAAGCTCCCGCAAGCCCACGAAAAAGTGTGTGATGAAATTGAAAGAAACAAACAAAGAAGAATAAAACGACTGCGTATAAAAATTTTTGTGGTGACAGGAAGGACTTTATAATGCTGTATCAGAAGAATGGCTAAACAGATTTCTATCAACTTCGGGATATTGATTCTTCAAACAATGAAGGTACTAATTCTCCAGTAAACAGGCGAATTGGGTGGGAAAGGATGGTTCATCGTGCATAGTCGCACAACAGGCGCCATAAAACTCGCAATAGCTGGGAATTTAATGGTGTTGCCGATTTCCTCCGTTCTTGGTTTGTTGATTCTATATAGTAAGAACGTTGTGGGTTGGTAATAACTAAGCGATAGCTTTAATGGTGGCTTAGCTAGAGCGTTTGCGAGTTTAAGGGCGGTGCTACGTGTAAATAACTCACTCAGTGGTCGCATTGCTGCGCTTCTTCTTGGCCTCGGGACTCACTATCATAGTCTTGGTAGAAACCCTAAAAGTGTTGAGTTATCACTGAAAGTGGCAGTAAAATTTTCGTGTAAAATGGGAAGCCATTGTCCATTGTTGTCACTTTGTCTTGTTGGAGGTTTGATTGATGGCCTATCAACAACATCTACACACTCTTTATACAGTACTTTCGAGGCAGTGACGAGGCCAATTGATACAAAACACCAGAAGGCTGCTTGTAAAGACAATGAAAATTAGCGCCTATAAAATTATTTAAGGACTATACCATAACCTTAAGCAAAATATAATGATGCACTAATTCAGTGATTTATCAAGTAGCTGCAATTGATAATGCACTTTGATGAAAAAAGTACCTAAACAAGATGATAACTTACGACTTTGAGATCCCCATTGACAAATCATATTGCTAGACCATACCACAGTCAAAATAGGGATCTCAAATATAATAGAATCGTAAGTTCTCATCTTGTTTAGGTACTTTTTTCACGATCCTTATACAAATTAACAATTTGTTAAATGTATTCATACAAATTGCTAAATTAGTACTTACTCAGCTAGCGTAGGAGATGTGGTGTAGTGTAGGAATATCTGTGAAGATTGTTATGTCTTCATAAGTGATAACAATTACTGCACACTGGGTTTTTACAGCAAGACATTTATTTTAGCGAATGGCCTAATTTGATATAATTTACATTCGATAAAAGTTTTGATTAATTATTGATAGTGTGAGTTTTTGCATCATGTATGCAAACCAGATTACTACTATAACAGAAAGGGCTTCCAAACACCAGCCAAATGCTTTCCAGTTAAATATACTGTTACAACAAACCGTGAATGAACGAGCAAAGCTTATACTAGTCTGACATAGCCAGACACTTTTACCGTGAGGGGCCTTATCAATATAAGCGCCCATCTCCCCAGAATGTCCACATGAATTGCCATAGAAAATATTTGCCTCACCCAAAACTACTGTTTAGATCTCATTGTACACGATAATGAAGCCACATATGTGCGCTAGTCATGCAAGTCATCTGTTCACACCCCCACATAAAAACATCTGGCAGCTGAACACACAAATATAGAGATGCATGACTGTTCAGTGAGATATAACATCTCCATAGTCTCCAGCCCTTCCATAAATAGCAAGGTGTTTATATAAATGTTATAAGAGAGTAACCAAGACACACGGTCATGTGTCAACAGCCAAGAAAGACACACAGGCATACAAGTGTGTTATTTATGTGTTCAAGTAGCTGATTTCAACCTCTCATAACTCAATAAGTATTGGGCTGATTAGTGCCTTCATATACGGTACAGCTCAACTATAACTTCACTCACGCGTGACAGTCCACGTGTGGCTACACGCAGATATTTACGTGTAAAATTCAAAAATTTCCCGTGGAAATCTTGATTTCACGACACGTGGAGTACCACGAGACATGGAGTAGCATGAGACGTGGAGTACGTACCACGAGACGTGAAGTGCCACGAGACGTGAAGAGCCACGAGACGTGAAGTACCACGAGACATCTCATGTACACGGCGACCGGTCCAGCCTGGACCTATGGCTAAGCACAAACAAGTCCACGACTGTTGCATATAACGACGTGTAATAATAACAAACGTTATGCAAAAAAATATCGTCCGAGTTCAGCATGAGCCGATTTCTTATTAATCTCAAGTGGTCGTGCACAACTGTTAGAAAATCAATGAGTAGCAAGCAGGGCATTAAATGGAAACTTGCGAACGGTATTATTGTGGTGCCTTCATCGCCAAAATCCACTAGGGCATGCGAAGCGCTTGGTTTTGGTCC
>OZ005752.1:9452747-9572747 GCA_963930835.1 Spongia lamella
TTATTTTAGCGAATGGCCTAATTTAATATAATTTACATTCGATAAAAGTTTTGATTAATTATTGAGTTTTTGCATCATGTGTGGAACCTAGATTACTACTATAACAGAAAGGGCTTCCTAACACCAGTCAAATGCTTTCCAGTTAAATATACTGTTACAACAAACCGTGAATGAACAAGCAAAGCTTCTGCTAGTCTGTCATAGCCAGACACTTTTACCGTGAGGGGCCTTATCAATATAAGCGCCCGTCTCCCCAGAATGTCCACATGAATTGCCATAGAAAATATTTGCCTCATCCAAAACTACTGTTTAGATCTCATTGTACACGATAATGAAGCCACATACGTGTGCTAGTCATGCAAGTCACCTGTTCACACCCCCACATAAAAACATCTGTCAGCTGAACACACAAATATAGAGATGCATGACTGTTCAGTGAGATATAACATCTTCATAGCCTCCAGCCCTTCCATAAATAGCAAGGTATTTTAATATAAATGTTATAAGAAATTAACCAAGACAACACGGTCATGTGTCAACAGTCAAGAAAGACACACAGGTACACAAGTGTGTTATTTATGTGTTCAAGTAGCTGATTTCAACCTCTCATAACTCAATAACTATTGGGCCGATTAGTGCCTTCATATACCTCACATACAAATTTGAAAGAAATTGCCTCAGCAGTTCCTGAGATGAAAAAAGCTTACTGAATTTTTTTGTAATTTTCTTCTAATGCTTCTTCTTCATAAAATTAATGCACGTAAAAACAACAACCTTCTTGTTCTTTGAAATTTGGCACACCAATAGTGCAGTCTAAAATCTATATTTTCATAAAATTTTATACGATCCAATAAATTTGAGAAGATATGAATGATGGTTGATCAAAGTTTTACCGATTCATTGTCACGCCTACTGGAAAAAATGTTAGTGCTATCGTTCTGTAATTTTTATCAGCCATTCATATACTATTAGAAATGGGTAAATCAGAGAAACTACTTGTACACACACACACACACACACACACACACACACACACACACACACACACACACACACACACACACACACACACACACACACACACACACACACACACACACACACACACACACACACACACACACACACACACACACACACACACACACACACACACACACACACACACACACACACACACACACACACACACACACACACACACACACACACACACACACACACACACACACACACACACACACACACACACACACACACACACACACACACACACACACACACACACACACACACACACACACACACACACACACACACACACACACACACACACACACACACACACACACACACACACACACACACACACACACACACACACACACACACACACACACACACACACACACACACACACACACACACACACACACACACACACACACACACACACACACACACACACACACACACACACACACACACACACACACACACACACACACACACACACACACACACACACACACACACACACACACACACACACACACACACACACACACACACACACACACACACACACACACACACACACACACACACACACACACACACACACACACACACTGTACATCTTATTCTGCTGATGTAGCATATATGTATGTAATTATAATATTTGAAGTGGTAAATCCATCACATTATACACTAACTCACATCATCCTTAGCATTAACATAAGCTCCTCCCTCCTCCAGCAGTATCTTCACAATATCAGTTCTACCACAATCACTTGCATAGTGCAGTGGAGTCACATGATCCTGTAGAACATAACAGTTACATGGCTTCACAACATGTTCACTACATCACCACTGTGTCACATACAACACTATCTTTACTACAGTATAGTAAAGTCATCAGCTCTCCTCTAACCTACACTCCTTGTAGTCTAATCTTGTTACCAGTGCTTGAAATAAGCAGTAAAATATGCTAAGACACATTGTCCAAACAAAAGTGAATTATTTGATAAGACAGTAGTAACATTCTGCTGGATCCTCTAGCAGTAACATGTCCGAGTATTAAAGAGTATCGAGGACTCTACTTTGACAGTAAGTTTTAAAATGGGTGGTTTTGAAAGCAGTTCAAAACAATTTTCTACTTGGACATTTTGTCTGACCAAAACCAATAATGTTCAGACAACTATCAATTATGGTCAGAAAATGTTTGCCCTACTGCTATTTCAAGCATTGGTTACTGCATAATGTTCATTGGACAAAATTTCCACAAAAACATTTCTATACTCATGAAGCAGGTGAACTCTACATAGTAGCATAAACATTCATCAGCTGGTGTGATTTCTTTAGAGTAGATTTTCAAAAGGACCCCATAGTTAAGTAATCATTCATTTGTTCATTTTAGTGAACATACATGATGGTTGCTGTGGTAACAAAACAAAACATTGTTTAGTAATGTTTGTCCTGCTACGTATGTTTGATATGGGAACCTAGGCTTTTCTCATATCGTTTTCAACAAATTGTCATTTAAAATCTTTTATGCATTACACACAGCATTTATTGACTGATACACAGCGATAGCTCGATATATCGATTCATCGATACTCAATTTGCAGTATCGATATACATATTGAACCATCATGTATTGCAATACATCAATGCATTACAGTATTGTGCTATCTCTATGATGATGTCATCAACTGTGTCCACCATCACGTGACACACATTATGCATAGCATCACTCACCCCATACTTATCAACAATATCAGCATTACTGACATCAATGTTAACACCTAGTAACTGTTGTATAGTAGAAACATCATCATCATCAATTGCCTGTTTGATCCTGTCACACTCCTCCTATAGTGACATCATTGATTATGTGAGCTACTACACAGCACAATAATAATTATTATGTTGATATGCTATACAACTTGATTACTATGTTTACTAGTGACATCATTGATCATGTGAGCTAATGCATGGTTACTATGGCAGTGGTTCTGGACACCATGCACCTCACACACATCTTATACAGCACACAGTAACCTGTGACAACATGTGATACATTATCAATGTGCATGTCCATATTTGGATAATCAATGCCATTGTACCTTTAGTCTCTCAAGTAGGGATGGGATGATAGTAATATTATCATTGAAATATACAATACTTAACTAGAGAATAATGGTATCGTTAGCTAAACAATAATATACCACTTTAATACCTCAGATCAAAGGGAAAGGCCAGTGTATAAATGTCATATCGCACACATAGGTGTACGATATAAAAAAATATCGTACACTTACGTGTGCTGATATCTCATTAGTGCTTTGACGCAGGAAATGAAACTACCACTTTTATATAGGTGTACAAATGCAATATTGATTGTGGGTTTTAGTTTTCTAAATTTAATCTTTATTCTAGTTGAAAAATAACTTTGTTACTAGTTTAACGATATTTGTATTTGTTGTCTATGGACGTTTATAAGCCGATTAAAGCCAAAGGACACCATCTAAAGCCAAAGGACGCCATTTGAGGTGAGTTTCTCATGTGATAAAATAATCTATTTAGTGTGTGAGTTTATGTATATTAATCTACTCTAATTACAACACTCACCATTAATTTATTCTTTTGAAGCAATTATAAGTGGTTATTTGCCCATTTACAAGTCCTATAGTTTTATAAAAAGTTAAGGTAAACCCACAATCACCAGTACTACCTTGCAAGAATGTCATAACAACGATAAAATAAAGTCTCACAATCACAACGAGCACCTGCTACTATATAAAGAAGCCAAAATATTTCTATCGAGTTTGGGCAGATTTTTAGAGTGCCTGAAGTGAAATATATTAGTTATAACACAGGCACTCGTGCTTTGCCTGACATATATGCACTCACCCTTGGGCGCTGCGTGCCCTTGGGCATCGCGCATATATATCAGGCAAAGCACTCTTGCCTGTGTTGTAACTTATACATATCAAACAGACAATAAAATTGGCATCATTGTGAATTAGCCTGCACTGTTGCAACTTTGTCTTTCATTATCCACTTACCCTGTTTACTCACACAGCCTAAACAAGTTTCCTTATATGGGGCTTATGCATTTTCTGGTGCACATGATGTCACACTTACAATATTACTAGGCATACGCATGAACACAGATTTGCCTCGCGCACATCAGCATGCAGTATAAGCACCCCATGTATCGATAACACCCACACTAAACAAGGCATATGACACCCTTGGGGTAAACAACCAAAGAGTAAAGCACTGTGTCAAAAGTGATTTGTAAATAGGTAGAAATCGTTGGTTATGTAATACAACGCCACTGTAGTCTAATACTTTGGCGCTCTTGTTATTTCGGAAGTTGCGCTATTGGAGGTGTGACTGAGGTCAGGGATCCGGCACTGCCAAAATACTTGCTAGGTTGGAATCTATATTAGAATGAAGAGCCTATCACTACTAAGACCTTTATCATGCAGCAGGGCTTTTTTACTGCAGTAGAACTCCACCAGCGCTTCAGTATTGTTATCCTTCGGCTTTCCTTGCGTGCCTCAATAACTCACCGGCTATTTGAGGTATAAGAAACTCTCCTGTAAATGTTAGAGGTAATGTCTGTAACGCAGCACATGTACAAGCAACATACTTTTGAGTGTAAACCCACAATCGACAATTCAAGAATTTTTGTGGACATAATATTTATACATACATACAAACGGGATCTAAGAATAGTGGTGCACCTGCTGCACGTTTATTCACCGATCGCTAATGCGATCGGCAATGATACATGATTCATGGTACTTGTAAATTATCATGACACGTACTTGCTGTTAAGGTGATATTTGAAGCTAGGCAGGTATAAAATTCCCTCACTCCCAAATATTATTTCTGTGATTGTATTGGATGAGCACCATCTCCCACCAGCAGTGTGGATATTTCAAATCATAAATTACTACCTTGAAGAAGTTACTACCTATTGGTAACTTCACGATATGGCAGGGAGTTATGCATCATGCACACCCATACAGATATTCCTAAACAACCAATCACGGTAGACTACAGCTTGTACTATCATTGAATAGAAACCTTTTCTGTTAGAGTAATCTGTGTGGTTCATAGAGGGAGGGGTCACTGAAACATGTGACCCATCAATGGAACCTGCACATTGTGGGAACCCACTTTCTCAGCCTCATTGTCTGAGCTAGTCATGCAAGTAATAGCCTGAAATACTGCATCTGGGGGCCAAAGTTATTTACAACAATGCAGTTAGATTGTCATCATGACAATACATTGTAGATGTCATCATGACAATACATTGTCATCATAGTGGCTAGTAGTTTCTACCTTTTCTGCCGTGCAGACACTCTTCTACTGCACCAGTTTATAAGGCGTAGTATATCACAAAGCAAGCAGCAAAACTGGTCATCTCTTATTCTCCAAAAACACTGATTGTGGTATTATCACTAGATTATTAAAAATTTTTGAATTTAAAAGGGGAGTAGAGATCGCAATAAAAGTAAGGAAACAAGTAGTTAGCAAATAAGTTATCACTCACCACCCAGCATTGTATACTGCATGTGTTTACTCAAGTATACAATTGCAGCTGGGTAGCTACGTACATGCATGCACAAATTAAACACATTCTCTAGCACCTCTAGAAGATTTAATCCCTACTTTGGCTGCATGATGTATTGCTTTAAATGTTGACTGCCAAAGTAGGGATTAAATCTTGTAGAGATGCTAGAGAATGTGTTTAATTTGTGCATGCATGTACGTAGCTACCCAGCTGCAATTGTATACTTGAGTAAACACATGCAGTATACAATGCTGGGTGGTGAGTGATAACTTGTTTGCTAACTACGTACTTGTTTCCTTACTTTTTATTGCTATCCCTACTCCCCTTTTTAAATTCAAATTTTTTTAATAATCTAGTTTGTTTACTTTTTATAGCATACTGTAGTATGGCTCAGTGCATGCTAGATATAGTTAGTTCAGTATAACCTGGCATTATATTTCAGTATCTATAGGTTTGACAAAAGCACCCAAGAATAGTTTCAGACCAGGATTGGTTCTGCGTAGTCTAACTGGTTTGCTACGTGGGTGCCACGCCCACCTTTTCAACAGACTCGTTTCATCACAGTACCAAGCAAAAAGACTTGTAGTGTGAAAGGAAGTACCATTGTACTCGTAACCAGACATTTTAAATTTAATACGTAGTTTACTAGATGATTTTATCAACGTTCCATCATAAGCGCCTGATGTAATATTAACATCCGGCACTTAAAATCGGATTAAGCAGCTGGCGGTCTGGTTTAAGACTGCAGAAGGATTGATGACTATGCAGCTCCTTCTTTCCATTACGCGTCGATTTAGTGAATTGTATCAGTAAGCATGCGCCTGGCCAAGGTGTTTATTGTTACATGTTAACACCTTGCATGGAATGTTGACACCTTTGTGAAATTTTGTCACCCTTCGATTGAGGAAGATCAATCGATGAAGAAGACAGAACAAAGGACAGGCTATCACGCAGGGTGAGTATGAGAATCAGAATAGCAAAGGTTCGTGCTGACAGAAATTACGGTTATTTTCAGAAAGATTGAAGGCTACATCCCCAGCAGTTTGGGCTCTAGGTCGTTTACTGTTGACAGGCTGGCTGGCAGACGAAAATCTATTGTTTTTCAAAATTTTTAAAATTCAAAAGCGGGCCGAGTTAGCAACATTTTGGTAGTTTGAATGGAGTTATAGTGTTGTTAGTATCGTACCAATAGAGTTGTAGTTGTTTTTCTCGTTCTGGTTTTTAAAAATGGTTGGTTTTCAAGGCACATATTTTCGGAAGCCATACATTTTCATGGCGATCCCTACTATTTAGTACTACTGTACTTAATGATAACGTTATATTGCTCCATAAGCTCCACCTGTACGTAACTAACATCTAAGATGAGGTAGGATATAGAGCGGCAACGTCTACATCACAACATGACATCACTGTAACTCCCGTGGGGTAAAACATACACGTTTGAGTTTAACTTTATACCACAGCTCAACTATCTACAACTTTTGACACTAATTTTACAGAGATTGTGGGAAAGGTAGTTGGAAAACACAGTTTTTGTAGGAAAATGGCTATTTTTCCACCTCCTCACCTTTGAAAAACTGAGCGGATTGCAATACAACGTCTCGTTAGGTTGTTCAACAATATGACGTAAATACGGCATAATAGCTGGGAAGTTACGGATGCTTATTTTAGTTGCTATGGAAACGGTAAAGCTCTATATAACATGCAGTTGTCCCAGAAAGGTGCTATGAAGATGGTGAAACAGAAGTTACTATCATGAAATCTATTGTTGTCTCTAAAAAGCAAAAATCCATGTGAAAGTATATCATACTATGAGATGACAATTTTTGCCATATACCTTATAGCGCAAATCTGGCGGATTTGGAGAATTTGTCTGCAATCGACAAAATTTTACCCTCCAAAATTTTCCTTAGCTAAATGGATTGCTGAAAGTTTGTATACCAGAAATCTTCGGAGACATATCTTCATCTACTTTGTTACTGTACAGACCCAGAAAAATAGCTAGTGTCATCGTCATCTAGCCGCGGTCTGGCCACATGAGACTAACTGTGCTCCACCCACCATTCAAGGAAAATAATGTTTACACAAGGGGGTGAAGCATCCGTATGTTGCGTACTTGCATCTTTGACCACAGTCAAAGGTTTTGACTGCTAGAAATCGTCCTTTGACCTTTGACTTATAGCATTTTCCCCCCTTAACCCTTCATTTTGCAATTGTTTGTGGGTTTTAGTTATGTAAGATATTTTGACTCTTGACTATGCATGGCTCTGAAGTGCTTGTGACCGTTTGACTACTTTCAGAATTTCTTCTTGACTCGTGTAATTGGCTTGCAGCACTTATGGTATTACATCAGTCATTACGTCATATTCTGTATATTTCATCATATCGATTAACACTAGTGCTGGGCGATAGTAAAAAATTTACTATCTTGATAGTTATACTGAAAATATCCTGATAGTCGATATTATCCCGATAATCCTTGAAAGTTGAATATAACATGTATACCTAGTATCACAACAGAAGTAGTATTTTATGTCATAGTTATAAGTATTTTTATCAGATAACAAGTTATAGTTTCTTCTGTACAAGTAGGTTGGACTTGTCTGAAAAGCTTGAAGTGTTAACTGCAGTGTTTGTACAAATAATGGCTTCCCAACCACCCATAAAGCCACTAAAAATGCAATGAATAAATACCAAAACAATCGCAATAGTCATTTTAGCAACTATCGAGGTATCATTATTATTTTACTATCGCGGTATATCGTACTATCGCCACTATCGCCCAGCACTATTAACAACCAATGCTTCTGCATTGATTTACTGTTTAGGCTGTGGTTACGATACAACTAATGATAAGAGCAACAAACTGATTGGAACTACATCATCACTACACGATGTATCACTGTATGACATGCTTGATTTATGAAAAAATTCCGAGTTATGCGCTAATTAACAATGCAGCGATCCGGGCAAAATTTTTTTTGGGCAGACTTTCAACTTCGAAAATTTTTCTTTAATAATTTTCCTTTGGATAATTAAAACAGTTGATCATTATGGAAAGTGTGTCATTTGCTGCACATGATGTTCAACTTTTCGCAGATCCAAGTACAGGAAGTATTAGTGTCGCCCTTGTATCACGAGGGTTTTTATACAAATAAACGCCCCACTCATCCTGGCATGTTAACAACAATCTCTTGCTAATGCTCCTATTATGAGCTCAAGGTAGGGCTACACTCAGTCATTCATTAGTCTCGTCATAGATAATATACAGTATGTCGTATATTAGCAGGAGCTCATACAGTCCTTCGGACTCGATGGGCTCCTGAATATGATATTGTAAACCAGAACTCTTTTAAACAAAAAAAGTCTGACAAGACTAGCCATTCATAGTCTTGCTATCTATGATTACACACTGATATACACATAATGCTTACTTGTGCCTGTGTTATTGTTATTTCGCTCGAGATTTCGCTAATTTCCGAGCTAGCTTCGTTATCACTCCATTCATCCACAGGGGAGTCCACAGGAATCGGTATTGCTGGTTCGCTACCAGACGCCATCTTTAAGCGTCGCGAGGCACAGGCGGTCCTCTCTAAGAGGTGTAACAGATACCTCAGGCTCTAGCGAGGGGTCCGAAACGTGGCTGTAATCTCGTACGCTTGGTCTGTAATCTCGGTGTAATCTTTGTAATCTGTAATCTTGATTTTGTTAATACAAATCCGTAATCTTCAGTAATCTATCACGTGATCGCAACCAATTCTTAGATACAGCCAATTCTTGAATTACAAATATGAATTATGAATTACAATTCAATATTTATGAATTACAATTCTTGAATTACAAATATTACAAAAATTTACAGCCAATTCTTGAATTACAAATATGTGTAATCCCTGTGCAAACCCCAGTGTAATCCTGGTGTAATCTTGGTAAAATTGCAAAGATTACGTAATCTCATACGCGATTTTGCTGCGTTGCGGACCCCCGGGCTCTAAGGAGGCACACAATTAAAAGTGAACACCCCTCCAAAATCGAATCACGTGCTCTTCGATGATGTAATCACTTATGCACTGACAAAGGCATGCAAAAGAAACTTTTGTACTTTCAATAGATTACAACATACAGTTACTACTACTGAATAAAGTAATTATCATCTGATGAGTCTCCATCCAACTGATCCTTCTTTTCCTCTAGTTTCTCTTCATGTTGTCTCTTCGTCAGCTTCTTGTGCCATTCAATCTGTTCTTGTAGTTCAGCTATGGCTTCATCATGTGTCTTGATACCTTCTTCATAATGTTGTTTTGCCTCCTCAAAATGTTTCTTGAGCTCATCAAGCTGTTGTTGTTGCTATACACATAGTAAACAAACACTTGTGATACAATATAACAATATAATAAATAATTAATAGGTATTAAAAGAGTTTCAGAAGCAAATGTAGACAAATAAGACTCAAAAATTCTATTGTGACAAATCTTTCACAGTATACTGTAAACATTGAAAGTACTGAATGAAAAAATTAGATTCCAAGGTTATTCAATGTTTGTGATGTGCTCTTTTAATGGTCTATATAAAAACAGCGGGAGCCAATATTTATTATTAGCCACGCCTTTCTCGTTCAAGCTAGATCACAAATTTGATAATAAAGTACATACAGTATAAAGCTACAAAGCTGATTTCATATGGTATGATAACAACACTGTGGGAATAGTGATCATCGTTGTACTGTGGTTAACTCCCACACATTCTCATACATTATACACATTTTATGGCAATGATCCGACCTGAGCTATGAATCCAATAAGCCTGTAACAAGTCTAAATTGTAACTCGGGCAATGGCCTGAGTGATTCCCTCAGTCCTGAGAACGCTGATTCTACATACGTACATTCAATGGATAACAAAGTAGTGAAGTTATGGCCTAATCAGCCGCACTGTTTACGATGGCCTTGAGTTTCATAATCATTGAATGATTTAAGGGATAAAGTAGGGCTGACAGAACAACTTTGGTTGCTCCAATTTTGATATTCCGCTCTCAGGCTTTTTAAAATCCCAGGACACAACTTCAAAATTTTGCATAAATAATTAACAGAGTAGTTTATTACTTTTCTAGAACAGTTAAGCTTGTTAAGACACTGCAATGGCTAGCAAGTAGACAAATCTTATCGTCACCCATGCATTTGATTAGGCATACGTATATGATTCCTATTATTGCTCGTATAATACTGAACCAGCCATAAAAATCTCTTCCTCCAGCCCTGTTGAAAAGTTCAAACTCTATAGCTTCATTTTTGTATTTTCGTTCACAAAATGATTGATAGTAAAAAAATTAATGTACGTAATTTCATACATACATTGTAAATTTTTTTGATGAATGCTTAGCAGCTTTGTTATGTCACATTTTACATAGAGTGCTCATTTATTAGAGATAAGCACCTTCTTGGTTACATACCACCTTATGTGCCAGTGTGCCACTTCTACTTAAAAGTTCTGAATTTCTCCCTCGCACTTGTTGCTTTCTACTGTTCAATTTCTATTAGTTAAATTTTAACAGCTGATTACTCACTTGGTTTGAAGGCCTTTCAAGTATCAGAAATGACTAAAACATGGAATAGATAACAGACTCAAGCAGCTACAGCTGGGGTAAAAGTTATAACTTGTTTCTTCTCAATACTTGACACATTAACACTCATGAGGCATTTAACAATATGTACATCTAGTAAGTCAGTATTATCATATCAAAACATAAATTATGTCAAATTTTCCGGTTATGTTACGCAAAGAAAATTAAGTAAAACAATAATATTATATACAGCAACCAATGGCGGCATAATACTTGTTACACATACTTTTAGTTGTAACATTTGTTCAAGAAGCGATACACTCTTAATACGGCTACCATTACTAACAGTAACACTTCACATTTTGTTGAATAACAAAATTAATTATTACTAGACAGATGTTTCAACATCGTGGGGCGAGCCTTCGCGAAGTTTGGCGACATGTATGCATAGTTAACATTATACATGCCAAGGTCATGTTGTGTTAGTGAGATATTATTTATTGTTTTCTAAGGAGATGATATAGCCCGGCTATATATAGTTTAAAGTAAGGTCACATGACTTTCGTGTAAAAATTAAGTGATGAAATTGGAATGACTCCTTCAATAATCACAAGTGAGATCAGTGACTGGTGATGCTGATAATTGTATATAGTCTCTGTGATGAAGCACACTCTATAGTTAGACTACATGGCTCTTGCATAATTACATTAGCTATTGATGTACAGAACTTTGTATTAAATTAGTGCAATTAGTCTAGCCTATATGCATATAAGCGCATATAATTGTGTATAGCAAGCGCTTATACAATGGCGCTTAGATTGGAAATATTATCGTCCTAACTTTATTTCTTTGCCAGTCGTGAGTATAGCGATATATCTAGACCTTGTGACAGGTGTCTAACTGAAGTAGCTACTATACATATTTGCGATAGCGTAAGCGCGTAGACACTATAACTGCTAGTATACTATGAACTGTTTGCCACAGCGACAGTCGTGAGTAGCGATAGAAAGAGACCGTATGACGGTGTCTAACTGAAGTACCACATTATATTTACGTAGACTATATAATTTATAAATAGCTACATGCATTATATTTGCGTAAGCGTGTATAACTGCTTACCATAGCGCTTACAATTAGAGTAACGTATGTACGTACGCCGTACCATCGGAATGCAGTGATTTCGACTCGATACACCATTTATGTGGGGCTCGCTCAGGCTCGCCCCAATTATTAGCTACATTAACATTTTGTGCTTATGCTATAAACAGTTTTGAGTGTTAACTTATGCCATACAAAATCCTGTACATTTCGAGCAAGTAAAATCATGCTTCAATTAAATAGAACCATTACTCGGAAACCATAGCAATTTAATATCAACCCAATACGGGTAGAATTAAATAGAGTAATTCGTAAGGATTTGATTGATACCAAGTTTAGCGATTTTGTGAAAGGTTTAGTGCTTGTACTTTTTAGTTTTAAATACACATGTACATATATATATAAGAGACTTAGAATGGGATTAAGAAGAAAGCTTATCTTCAAAGTTGATATTCCAAGACTACTAACCTCATTGGCCATCTAATGACAGATAATCGCCATGAAAGTACGTTGCTTGCTATTATATTACACTTATCTTTCTTGTGCTCATTTGGTTGAAGCATTACTATGCGTAAATTTACGAAATCGGCTTGAATGGCTTCATTTGACAATTTGTACATGCAAGTCTTGATACGTATGTATGCCCTGCACTTAACTTAGCTTTCATTTTATTCCAATCGAACCAAACTGGTGAAGCTTGTTGCTTGAATTATATTAAGTTCACTATCAAAATGATTCATCTTGATATAAATTCTGCGAGAAATCACTGAAGAGATTAAAGCTGCTGGCATACAAGAATTTCAGCAATTTCCTGTTTCACTGATTTGTTTTATAACAATTACGACCTCTTATCCACAGCATGATCTACAAATTGAAGCATTCTGGTCACAAAGCTTTTTGGATCTAGTCATCTCGCTCTAGAGGTAACTTACTCAGGTAACCTGTTTTACTTGTGTGGTTCAAAGTGAAGCAAGGGTCTAATAGACGTCACTCTTGTTGTCTTGTGTGCTAACATAAGGCTTTTGAAAGAAACCGACCCAGTCTATTTATGAGTCAGTTCCATTTTGATGTCCCAAAATATGAGATTTCATAACTTTCAAAACTACAAATTGACAAAACTTAAGTTTTATCACTCCAAAATTATTGCCTATATGATATCTTCAGCCTCAACATTTAAAACATGTCAAACAATAACTCAACAAGATTATCATTACGTTATGACTATATGCAATGTGGGAAAGCTAACAATGATAAGGCACTCAATTTACAATAAATGATAAATTTTGATATTCGATATGATTGATTGTTATATCGTATAACCTAAAAAAATCAAGGGCAACATTTTTTGCGGAATTGTGAACTCAGCACTTTCATACATTAATTGTGGAAGTAGCTACACAATATTGAGTTGTACTGTAGAACAAAAATCTAATTCACAAGTTTTGTGGTTATTCAAAATCAAATCCATTGAAAATCTTTACCATTGCAATGCTACACAGTATACAGTATGCTAAACTTTAAACAGTGTGTACACACTTATTTCACAGATAAGATTTTTAGTTTGCACCTTCCTGCACCGTTTGGTGCACCATAGGACCTTATCAAAAATCCTGTTTCATATAATAACATGCTATTATCATAATCATCTTAATCACAATAATATGTAGCTAAGATCTCAATAAACAATACTAATGGTATTTACCACACACTTGCAAAGTAAACCTAACTGATAAATATAACCTTTCTAGAACTGATACAATAAAATTAGAGAATAGCTAAAATTAAATAAAACACTTGTTAAAATGAACAATGAACAAAAGAGGTATCACTAGGGTAAGATCAACTGTTTATCCCATCCATAAAATTGACATACAAACCACACGTCTATAAACAGAGCTTATGATAATGCTATCAGACAATTTTGGCAACTTTGGCATATAACCGACC
Source organism: Spongia lamella (assembly GCA_963930835.1). NCBI lineage: Eukaryota > Metazoa > Porifera > Demospongiae > Dictyoceratida > Spongiidae > Spongia > Spongia lamella. The sequence continues at coordinate 9,466,945 of OZ005752.1, forward strand.
TGACCAAACAAATTTAATAGGAAAACACATGTCCGGAAAATTTTTGACCCTTACAATAAGCACTGTATCAAAGGCATTTACTTTCTTTGTCATAAATATTTTGCTGCTCTTCACTGTAGGCCAGTTCCATCTAACTGGACCTTAGACCAGCTGACCTATAAAATAATTGCGCATTAATTAGAGTTGACAATAAGCATGCCGAAATACTGGCTTAAAGAAAGTGCTATAGGCAATCACATTATATACGCCTTTCAAACATCAACCATGCAGTAATTACTTTACCTTCCTAGGGCCGTCAGAAGCAGTCTCATATCCTCGCCCATATCATGGTAACCGCATACAGTCAACAGTTGTAGTCCTTGCCAACCTACACGTGGTTGTATCATACGAACATCGGGGCCTACAGACGTGGAAAATCCCGAAGAAGTTGTTGCACGTAGACAGACCTTTTTGTCACTACGGCGCTTTTCAATCGAGGATTATCAGAGCGGCGCTGATATCTCGATAGGCGCATGCGACACGATATGGATGCGGAAAATCCTAGGGGAACTCCGAAGCATAGTCCGAAGGGAGATGCCTTACACAGAGAGCATAAACTGCCTCGGCTTTGACAACAGGATTGGAGGTATTTTCGAATGGAATTAATTTTCGAAAAATTCGAAAATCTACAGTAGGCGATTTCGAAAATATAATTTTCTGAATGTCAGGTTGAAACACTGCATGGTCAATCATCTCATAATAATATCGAAATTTGTCGCCTTTGAAAATTTCTGGCTGTACGGTAATAAGATCATAGGCTCAGCCGAGCATCCTAGAAATACTCTCTAATAGAACATACAGCACAGATCTAAGCAAGTGAGATAGTTTATTAAAAGTCAATGATAGACCAATTCTATTATAAGCTATCAGGTATAAAGGGTACATACATGATCTGGCCAAAGTTTTTATCTCTGTAAACTCCATAATGCATAACTTCCTGTTGCAGTTTTATAATGCACTTACTCTGATTGGTAGATTTAATTTGCTGAAGAACATTAAAGTGATTGCATGCAAAATAGAGGATAAGGACTTTATTTATTTTTGTGGTATATTGTGTCAAGTTTTCCAAAAGCATAAAGTTGCTTGAAAACAATCATCTACTTCAGTACATGCATAGAAATGATGATGCATACATTAGATGAAAATCAGATTTATTACAAGGGATTGGTACAAATTAATATTGCAAATTAGATGTGTCTGCTATGCCATACATTTGGTAGTCACTGATTGCACTATTAGAGTGTTTATTATTCAGATAATGGTCAACACAAACACAAATAACTACATACCTGTGTATGTGTTTATTGTTACAGACCCACGAGTAGAGAACTGGTTGATGATGCAATCCTACGTCCCTACATTGTGTGTGGTCGGTATCTACTTAGTCATGGCTATTACTGGTCCAAGGATCATGGCTAGCAGAAAGCCAATTAATGTTCAACTGCCAATGTTAATATACAATCTAGGCTTAGTGGTATTATCAGTATACATGTTTTATGAAGTCAGTGTAATTATATTACTGTATCAACCTATAGCATATACAGTGTATATGGTACAAAATTTTGATGGGGAACATTTTTGATAAATTTTAATAACAATTCATCAATATTTTTACCATTTGAAGTTTTCTACCAAAAGCTGTTTGCATGTAAGGCTGATACAATTCGTCAAAACTTTATTCATCCAATTTTCCTGACCCCAAATTTGTTAAAATTTTCCACCGTCAAAATTTTGTGCTGTATACGACACCTAGCTGCTGATATAATGCACATCAACTTTTATCATTGTTGTGACAATTTTGTGGAGTTGTCTGTGCAAGCACAGATGTTAAACTGTAAGGATAATAAACCTACAGGATAACATATGATTCTAAAAGCGTTGCAAAAGTACTCGAATAGTGAGACAAATTCAGTGTTGAACTATATACAAAGAAGCATATAATATTATCCACAATTGTGTTTGTATACGCAAGCTTCTGTGTATGGCTGTAATGGGCATGAAAGTTTTATGATCTTTGTGGCTCTGTTATTTGTGTTATGGCTATACTTTTGTGAACTTCCATTCTTCATGTATGAGATAATCACTAGGTGTCCTCCCTTACTGGTTTCTTTATAACATTTAGGGATAACAAGTGATGTCATATGATATTGTTGTTGTTGTTGTTGCAGGGTTTGGGAGTGCCTTTCAACATAGCAAGTTATTCTTTGCTAACACACATGATAGCTCATGTGTGTGATTTGAAGGTAATGTTTCTGTGCATGTACGTGTGTGTGTGTGTACAAAGTTATGTGTGTGGAATTTAATACGTACTATGGATACATAATTGTGTATGTTATACCATGTGTTTGTGTATTTCAGTATTTGTGTACATATATGGCCTGTGTGTATTATTGTATAATATTTATCACAACACTATATATTCACACATAGGCTGGTGACTTTGTTCATACACTGGGCGATGCTCATGTATAGGTTGTATATATACACCAATCCACATCGAGCCCTTGAAAGAACAGGTACCCCATGATGTGTATATAAGTATGTATAATTTATTGTACTTACTGTACAGCGCAATTATGCAGCAGGGGAAAATATTGGCAATTTAGTGAATTGATTGCTATTCACCAATATTTTACCTAGCTACCAATACTGTGTCCTAACTATTAAAGTCCAAATTCGCCAAATATTTCCCCACCAATCCTTGGAGATAAGCCTATTCACCAATATTTTCACCAGCCGCACAATTGCGCTATATGGTACCTGGAGATGTAACTGTATTTTACCAGTAGCTACTATAACTGTCAGTTGGTAAAATGCTGCAGCTAGAGTCTACAAGCATTTTCAGCCATTTTACGCAGTTGTAGCTACTTGAAGGCCGCTACCATTATGGAGCGGTGTGTATCTAGTATAATACAATATACCATAAAGTAAACTTAAATTTTTGAGATCAATAGTGTTAATGGGTGATGCATTCCAGGTAGCCATGAGTTTATGAGGCATTCAAAATCTGATTTTAACATAATCACCTCTACCACATGCATGCCATATAAGGCCATACAACAGTCACAGTATTACTATATATTATTGTGGTATTAATTAATCCACGCTTTAATTTATTATTACCAGTTAAGACACTGCATGAAGGGCTTACACAGGAAGCTAAACCTGTATGAGGTGTTTACTGAGTCACACCAAGCCAAGGACTCTTGGCTCGATTGCCAGATCTTTCGTTCATGGCTTTATCAGTTTCAACGCACAACGGTGATTGGTTACATCCATCCTTCTCGACCACTGCATGCACCATACTAGTCTATACAGAAGGGAAATAATTAACCAGCAAATACTAAGGCCACGGGATGCTTCCGGTGCCATTTTTAATTTGTAAACAAAAACTGACGGTATACCGAATTGACATTGTGATAATATCGTACCATTTGGATTCACTGAAATGTTTGTGATACAGTTATCATCTTCCATATACAGTGTAATACCACAATATTGCCCAGCCCTATACTCATGTGCACGCACTGTATGACTGAACCTAAATTTTGTACTGTATGTTAATAGTTTCTATTATAAAGTATGTATTAAATCCTCATGATCACATGCATGCATGCCATTGCATGGTCATCATCATAATTAAATATAGTTGTGAAAATTTAGCTAGGTACGTAATTAGTTTTATCCATAATTTTATATAGTGAGAAAGCTAGACCATGAGTTGGTGAGGTCAGGGGCGGAGGGAGTGGAGCAGTAGTTGATGAACTTTGTACACCGAAGAAGTAGTCACACAGTCCCGGAATAGCTTAAGTTATAGCCTTATCAAGCCTGTGACACTCTAATAGGGCAGTCTGAATAAGATCAATACTGTATAGTTTAGTTACAACGTTAAGAATTTGTGTTATTACTTTACAGTTAGCATCTGTGTATTGGTAGTATTACTTCTCAAAGTTTATTGATTTTTGACACCCTATTTTTCATTCTTCGTAAAATTACAAAGCAAGTACTAATAACATTTCTACATGTTTACCATCACGCTACTATGCCCACCTTATGATGGATAGGTGTGAAGTGGGTTACTGGAGGACAATGTAAGTAATAAAGTGTACTAGCTTCACTTGTTATATCAATTGTTTAGCTTGTCCATGTGCCACCATCAACTGCTTTGTACATATTGTAATGTACAGCTACTACTTTTTGTCAGGACTAGGTCCTAGTGTACAGAAATATTTATGGTGGAAGAAATACGTCACTCTATTACAATTAGTAAGTCTGATATTGAAATTGTCCAGAAGTGCTCTTTTGCTTTGTCACTCAGGTACAGTTCTGTACTATATTTTCTCAGTCATTTTATGCCTACTATCATGATTCACATGATTGTAACTATCCAAGAAGGCTACTACTGGCAAATGTCATTTACCAGACAACTTTATTGTCTTTGTTTTCTCACTTCTTTGTGAAGACATATCTTCTTCATAGTAACAAGGATAGAATATCAAGTTCTACACACAGTGAAACTGTAACTAATGGAGAGCTAACTAAACTAATGAAGAATATTCCCCTATAGATAGCTCTATTATATCATTACTGTATAGTGGGTTGTATTTGCGAGGCGCAATTTTTGCAAATCATTCAATTTTGTACTCTAGTAGTAATATTTGCTAATTTAAATATTGCGAACAGCGTGACGGCTACATAGAAAAGCCTGTAGCTACTTAACTCAGGTTAAAATTTGCAAGCTTGTGATTCCTCGCAAAATTTGTACAAATTAGACTGGACCTCACAAATAAAACCCACTATACAGTAGTAAAATCTCGATAAGTTGTATTAAAATTATCTCGATAAAAAAAACAATATTATCTTGACAATGAATATTATCATCATTTGCCTCAATGCATAAAACTGTCAGGCAAAAGTATCAAGTATCCCATAACCTCAGTGTTTGCATAAGATATGGCTTCCTGGCCACCTCTAAGTGACAAAAATTTTTATTAAAGAATCTCAGTAAACACACTAATGTACATTGTGATAGCATCAATGTGTTATCAGCCATTATCGTTATTATGATAGTACTGTATAGCGGGTTTTATTTGCAAGACGCAATTTTTGTGAATCGTTCAATTTTATAGTCTAGCATTAATATTTGCTAGTTTAAAATCTGTGAACTGTGTGACAGCTACATAGAAAAGTCTTTACTTATCTCAGTTTAATATTTGCAAGCTCGTGATTCCACTCAAAATTCGTACAAATTAGGACCTCGCAAATAAAACCCTCTATAGCTACTGTATTATTGTTTTATCATTATTATTGCACAGCCTAGTATGTATGTAAGTTTAGTTGTAAATAAGTATTTGATATTATTGCATAAAGTTTTGAGGTTTGGCTCATCTACAAGACTTTGATAGCTACGTAACTATTTGGCAAACATGTATATGCTTGGGTATATTACACAGCTGATGGCAACATGTATAGCTTTATAGTAAAAATATTATCAACAACTTCATGCATGCTCTGTACCCACTAATCCATCACTGCCTTTTTGTGTGTGCATGAGGTACACTGTTCATATATGCATGGCCTATAGACCTACGTAGCTACCTACTTGTTAGCTAATACCGTATACGACAAAATGTTCGAGGGAGAAAACTTTCGCGGTTCATCAACAATGTGCATTATGTAGGGAAAACTTTTGCGGTTTGCAGCCTTAAAGCCCACGCGCACCTCTGCAATACGGATTTTAGAGTGTGCGCAAATTAGAATAAAGGAAAAGTGAAGCAGGAAAAGTTTCAATGGTAAAACATTCGCATTTTGCTAAAATCCACGAAAACCACGAAAGTTTTCCCCCTCGTATGTTTTGTCGTATACGGTATGTTTCTTTTTAGTGTATGCATTTACATTCATAACACCCTTCACTACAAGCAGTGCAGTGATAAGCACAAGGATCTTCAGTATTAGCTTCCCTGTTGGTGCAACCATGCACTCAGAAGATTAGCTCTTAACAAAGGATTACTTTGACATACATAATAATTGTAACTACGTAGGTGATATACATGTACATTAGCATCACGCAGTCCATAAACTGACTTGGAAGGGATGTTTAACTGTATACTGTATAGCCATGAAATTGTCAAGTACTCTAAGATATATACAAGGTTCTACAACAATGGACTAAGGTTGTTCTTCTCTGTTAGACTGATACACATGCATACACATGTCTCGTAAGTATGTGCATGGTTGTTGTATGTACATTGGCCTGAGAATTTTTAAAGTACGTATGTAATCACCTCACCACACACTATAGCTTAAATTATCTTTATCGTTCGTTTTGTACATTAAGTGATTTTATGCATGGCTCTGTACAAAACAGACCACCACAAGATGGTTGCTTGCATGTCAGTGGTGACGCTGTGAAGTGGATTGATGGCCCTTAAAATGAATGATTGTTGCAAATCACATAGCTATAGCATGCATGTAAATGTTTACCCAGTCTCTAAACAAAGTTGAATAGTAACATGAACACAATGTTGGCTTGCCAGAGAAGTAATCGCTTAGCTAAATCTCTAGACTGGAGGAATCTAAAGAAGTTTTAAGCCTTGGTGCAGTGTTTGTTAGTCATAGTAATTCTAAGCAGTTAACACATGGCTGATAAATATCATTATAGAATTATTTTTGCTCCAGTGCAGTCTTTATATATACACACATTGATAGTGATTTCTATGAAAAATACATTTAATGCTATAGCTAATAATTAACAATGTTTACATAAAGTATGGCCTCTTGGTTATCTGTAAACCTACAATTTCATTAAACAAGTAATCTTACTAACCTTACAGGAGGTCCTCTACATCCATTGCAGATATATATATACAGGGGGCTCAATAGAACAAGATTAGACTAATGTGTTCGGCAATTATGTAACTTTTAAAGTAGCTAGCTACATAGCTAATTACCTGATTAACTATAGCTACGTATATACACAATAACAAAGTTCAGTAAACTTAAAACAAAGTCACTTAGCTACATAACAGTTTATTTATACATTACAAGTGATAATGCAAATGATATAATAGTTGAACTAACTACAGCTATGTAGTTACCCAATGTACAAAATTATAGCTATTTGTGATCTACGTACCTATAGCTAAACTACTGCTAGTTATTGTTTATTGTTTGTAACAAATTAGTCATTACAATGTGTACCTGCATGTTAATATCAAATCAATACATATAAAGCAATTAGAAATTACCTTTGCTTTAGCTTTGTTTCAATTTGTTCAGCGGCTCTTGTAAGCTCAGAAACTTCCTTTAACGTATTTAGTAATGTCTCCCACGTCTTTGGACTGATGCCTTCTTTTGAGTTAAGCCAACAGATAAAGACTTCTCTACAACACTTTTTTGGATCATTGGAAAATTTTTCCCTGATGATATCTACCTGCGGTATTTCAAACTGCAAAAGATAAGCCAATGTCTCCCAATGAGCAGCAACTTTAGGAATAACAATTTTGACCAATTGTAGAATGCTTGGCTCTGCATAAACAAGGAATAGCTATATAGCAATTTAATTTTCTTTGACAAAATCCAAAAAAATTACTTGAAATCACATAAATTAATTAATACAAGTAGTTAAGCTACTGTATATAGCCAAACTATTTTGATGGTAAATTTTTTGCTGATTTGTGAATTTTGCAGCTTGCTGAATAACATTTTCATGAATAACTGAAGTACAGTATTGAATTGCAATGTAGACAAAAATTTCAACGTTATAATTTTCGTGGATTTTCAAAAATCTGTGAAATCAGCAAAAGTTTTCACCCTCGGCTATAGGTACGTATATAATAAAACACTTACTCTGTGCCAAAAATGTTGATGGTAAACAGTCAACTGCAGTTTCTATTTAAAGCAGGAATATTTCAATACTTAAACACAGTAACATGACTAGCTAGTTAGCTGTGCATTATAAGCTATAGCACATAGCTATACGTATGTTATGATAAGTAATTGGCAATACATCACTATATAGCTATAGATAATACTGTACTGATTACTGTCATAGAAGGCTAGCTATACATTTACAGTGTTAAGCCTTTATGTAAGTCTACAAACAGTAGATAACTATGCTTAGAGTTTTGATATATATAGAAAACAAGTTGATGTTCTACCATCTAAAAACCAGGCGATGTGTAAGTTAAACCACTGTTAATCAACTGCTATTCAGTGTATTGTAATAGTAATTAATGACATCACAAGTAAGTCATGTGAGCAAAGACTCATCACTAAGGGGCACATAGCAAAGCATACAAATTTAATTCTTTTGTGTAAACCGGCTTTATACTCTGTGATAAAACTTTTTAAAAGTAGGAATTCTTACTGTAACACTATAGGCTAGTCTTGTATTATAAGCTCCGCAACCCGCACGGCACGCCCACTTTCAAAACTGAAGTGCTCTGTCTTGTTAGTAATGTACAGCTGTTCAAACGGCTTTTACTATGGAATGAACGGCTAACACTGCATAACCTTGTTCTTATTTGGCAGTAACTCAAGACGCGCTTCATTACTAAGGCCCCGCCCATCAGTAATATCGATAGCAAGTGTCATAGAAAAGCAGTAGGACTTATTTGATTGGTTATTCAGGCTTCATTTCACGTGAATGGTTTTTAATAGCCTGGGGGGCGGTCACACACACATACCGACGTTTTCATGAAAACAATTTCAAGAAACCAGGCTCGTGCCTGGTTTAACAATGCATGGTGACGTTAGCTTTTTCACAGTAGCTATGCTCTGTGGTAGCAAGGGTTAGCAAAGAGCACTCTTTATATACGTACACACAAAAGCTGAAAACATATAAAAGCTGAAAATTGTGAATGACTCAAAACTGCAAATACCTTGCATTTGGTACAGTAAAATGTATGATTTCTCAGGAACTAATTCAACTGATAATAGATTCTCATGACAAACCAGTATGTCCTTTTTATTAATGTCCAAAACAATATGTGGAGTATAATCCTCATCATGTAGTGGACACTCCAAACAGGTCAGTGGAGGTTTAGCTGAAGGCATACAACCTTTGCTGATCTCAGCAACAGAGGACTCTAAGTAGGTCACAAGTTGTCGACGCTGCTGTAGTAAGACTGGTAACATGTCACTAGGAGGTTGACGAGAGTGATGGATTGTAATGTAGCAGTTTATTGAAGAAGTTGATTGACACCACTGCAACTGGAATTGCTGCAGGTGTGCATTTATAAAACTGAAATATCCTACACCTCGACGGATGCTACAAAATAAAATTACATGCATACGTAAGTAGCTATAATTATTAGCATGTAACTGGCTAGCTATAACTAACAACAGTAGCTAGCTAGTAAAACATCATAATTATGGTATTAAAAATCTTACCATCTGATCACATGGTTGTGTTTACAACACCACTGTATGGTTTTCACAAGTAGTTGATTAAAAATACATTCAGGTAAAAATTTATCTGTGAAGAAATACTGAACTACAATATCTCCATCTTGCTTGCAGTAGGATACTTTATTATCATAAACAAGCAAAGGAGGAACAATAAAAACTTTAGAAGCACTGCTCTCTGGCACACCAATTTCATGAGGAAATCTTGTGTTGGCAGGTAGTTCAGTGGCAAGGTTAAACTTATCCAATAATCCCAGCAAAACTTCTTTATCTTTAGATCTTCCAAACTGTATCAAAATAAAGTTGAGTAGTCCCTCTTCAAGTAGTGCACACTGATTGTAACGACGGTAAGATCGTTGAAGATCGGCAGTAGGTGGTTGACATTCATGTGTTGTAATGACAGAACACACAAGATCAGAAACTTCTTGAGGTGAAATGAAAATATCATTTTTTAAAGATTTTATTTCAGGATAGTAAAGCAAAATCCCCTTGTTGGTAAAATATCGCAGGAGGGCATCAACTGCTTGATGTCCTTCCACACCAGAATCTTTAGCTATATCAATAGCATCTGCTCGACTAAGCCTCACCTCAGCCTGCTGTATCTTTTCTAATACTTTACCCTCAAACTTCAGATATGAGAATGGTCGTTTTGTAGTGATTACTAATTCTGCTGCCTTCAAAACCGTGGATCTCAGATGCTCAACAGATTTTGGATTAGGATTGCTGTTAGCCAGAAAATGAAAGGCTTCCTTCTTTAATTGTGGAAGATGCTCTAAGAAAGGCTTTCCATCGAAACGTTGACAAATCTTTTGAATAATCAACTCCTGCTCTTCATCTGACAGACCTTCAGCATGAGCTCCCAGCATTATGACTACAGGCACACGAGGAGAAATGGAACCTGCTGGTGCTTTCTCTCCACGATTATAAACAGAATGCATTAGCAACTCGATTGTCTCCATGTTACTCTGCATTCCTCTGGTCGCTATCTTTTCCCCAAACCTCCCAGTTCGGTGTCGACTGATTACAGGATCATCAAGGCCCTTGGAACAATCAAATACCAGCAGTGCTACATCTTCTATGGCAAGAAACAAGAAATGCACATCATAGTAGACCTCCTGACCACCAATGTCAAAAATTACTATTCTGACATGACCCTCTTGTGGTATCTCTTCTTTGCTGGTAATCATTTCTTTGACCTCATTGATGACTTTCTGTGGGATACCCTGTACGGAACTATACATTACAGGTTGTACTGGTTTAGAATACACGGCAGATTTCACGGCAGATTTCACTTCTCTCTTATACTGCTTGGGTATTTCTGTAATTTGGAAAGTGGCTGTTATTTTTTGCCATTTAGAAGATGCTAGATGCGTATCTATAGTGCAACTGTTCACTGAAGCACCAACAGTAGATTCTTGATTAGGCTGAAAGGGCAAGTTTAAGAGAGTGTTAATTGAACTTGTCTTTCCTGCACCCTCTGCCCCTAGTGTAACCAATTTAAATTGATTAGAAGATTCAGACCCTTCCTTCATAGCAGCTTCATAGGCCATGATAAGATTTGAATCAACTGTATCTGATTTTACTGCTGTTTCATCTATACAACAACAGTAACAAAAGTTTAGAAGTAGCTGGCTAGGTAGCTGAAATTCAGTTTACAATAATAAAACAAATAGGAGCTTTATTTTTATTAGTGTATCATGTTATGTAAGAAAACACTGTGACTAAAGTTTTTGCAACATACGTAGCCAGCTATTTTGTTTACCTACAAATAAACACTGCACACTTTCATGAATGGTTTGTAAGCACAATCCATCAATCCATTGGTATAAACAAAAATTTGAATTCAATTTCTCCTTGTTTTATTACTCTAATCACACTTTACTTGTTTGCTATAAACAGAAAGCAGATACCTAGTGTTGAGTCAGTGCAAAGCAACGTATGGATGAGAGGGAATATACATTAAATTAATATAATTATCCATACATAAATATATGTAATATAACTCACCTAACCAACACAGAAAGTATTATTAATACACACTAAATAGATCAGTGCGTTAACCATAATTATGTGTTCCAAAATTGGTACATACGTACGTACGTGATCAAAATCTTGAGGTCACAAAAAAGTAAAAATCTTGATGCGGTCAATTTTCCAGTAATGCATTAGCTACTGCAAATGTTTATGCACTGATATCAAGACCCACAATGGTGAGTCACGAGGTCAAGAAGTAGCAGTACGCAACTACTGAGTGAGTCATTTACACATAGCACTGCTCAAAAATTTGCAGACGCTGTAGCTAAGTCGCCATAACAACAATTGTTTATTTATCACAGACCTAGTAGCTACGTTCTTACTACACAGTCTTCCTTTAGATGCCCTGTAAACTATTACATTCGCAGCTAATATCAAACTTTTGGTCGCTTATAACCATTTACATGTACAACGTTGCTGCTGATTGGCGTCACAATTCTTACAGCCAGGTTGTTTTTATTTAGGACAAACTTTAATAGCTAGCCACATGATAAAATTGTTATAAGATACAGTGTATATAATTAAAACATAACTACATAAACAGAGCTATTACAGTAGGTACGTATATTCTTACCTTCACCTTTTGAACCACTGCCTGCTGCACTGTCTGATGAACTTTCATCTTTGTCTGTACCTTCTAATATAGTGCTAATCTCAGTTTGCATTTCCTACATACAAAATAACAGTAGTGTATAGTAACAGTAGGTCACATGACAAAACCTAAACAAAATGATTTGTTCCTAGGCCAGAGGTATGTATCATGACCTCCATAAATCTCTATGACATATACGTATCCAAGGGAGTTTTCATTGGTTTCCATAAAATTCCCCTTTCAGAAATTATTTCATGCCCGTAGATTATTTTAATAGCTAGCTAGCTAACTGATTGTAAGCTAACACATCTATACAAGTAGCTATAGCTATGTAGCTACGTACGGTACCACTTAATTTAAACTTGAAACCTCACGTGTATTTTCCATAATTCTTCAAGCACTTTCTGTAAACTTGCAAATAATCCTGCACATGCACGAAACTTTGTTGTGTCAATCATCTTGTGCTTGCCTTTCGAGTTCAAGGTATTGCTCAAGTATCAGAAACTCGCGTGTTCGAGTATTTTATTAATCAAATTTACCAGTTAGGTGCTGGAAGCGTACACAGAAGGGAAAGCCTGTATGAGGTGTTTACCTGAAGTCAAGAAGCCTAAGAATCAAACGGAGTATTATCACTAGCCAGATTTTCCACTCCTGACACGCATTCAGTATGCATGCATGATATCAACCTAAAAATATCCATTCTTTCCTTCATTCCAGTTGATAGTAGTGACCATAATGATGTTAAGAGGACGTTTAACATTGTTAATGCACCACACACGTGTGCCTGACCCAAAATATTATAAATGCACGTGATGCCGGCAATGATAAAATGGTATGTAAATACTGGGGTAGTATGTACGTAGATGGTGCACTGATGTGATGAACAATTCAAAAGGACACATCTGGTAGAGATTTGTAAGGTAAAGCAAAGCCATACATGAACAGTTGTGTTGTAAATACGTACGTAGCTATGCACGTAAGTAACTGGGGATTTTATGGGCGCTTATGTAACTGCTGCAAGCGATAACGCCCTGTACTGGCAGTATTCACACACGACAGTCTACACTCGTATAGAGGTAATATAATCACTCTTATCGTGTATAGAGTTACATGAGGTGCATGTCGAGCTCTTCACGAGTGCTGTGATGTCATCAATTTAACAAGGACTCGCTGGCTTGTGTAGAATCAAGTAAGCTTCGTGTGGTGTGTGTAAAATATCACATGAGAGTTTTTATCAAGTTTAAATTGAGCGGTACCGTATATACAACCATTGTTCATATACGTATGTATACATGATGTGGTAGAGCATTTTAAAGGTGGTATAAATAGGGCAGTGCATGGCCAAACTTGTACCGTGCAAGTGACCAGTTTAGACAAATGTCACTGTATAAACATTCCATTCCGCATCCTTCAATTCCATATAAATTGTGTTAATAATTTATAGATGAAAGATATAGTCATAGCTGTATCAGTTACGAAGACTAAAGTAGTCTTGGGTAGTCAGGTCACTTTTAGCGTAGGGCATTATCGCTTGCAGTATAAGCACCTGCACTAATAAGGGTCTGGTATAGCTAGTTCATAGGCTTAACCTGTTCTGTCAACTAGCAGAAATTCTGATACACCAAAGCCCACACTATAAAGGATCTCGTATATAGTTGTCATCCAGTAGAAATTGTCAGGTGATGATTTACAGCATGTTTTGAACCTTTTGTAGGTGCTAATTCATGATGACGCGCGGCTTACTGGCTAAAAATTGTATATTGCAAGCAACAACACCCTGTGCTAAGTGCTCTGGCTACATAAGATTAAGACTACAGTCAACATGGAACAAAAGTTATACAAGTTTGATCATGGCATTAAATAAGTCGGCTACTGTTTACAGATCTATAATAAACTATAATCACTTTATGGAGGTACATTTATTACAATCCTGGCTCTTCCTTTGTTTTTGCCAGTAGGTTTACTTTAATAGAATTCTCAATACTAAAATTCCATTCCACCTTCCATACCACATTCCATACCACATTCTATTCCATTGATCAGAGATACCCAAGCAAGTATCACATAGCATGAAACTTTGGCTGGGGGAAACTTTGGCATGTTTAGCAAATAAAATTTGTGAAAGTTTCACCAGCCAAAGTGTCGAAATGTCGAAAAGCAAATTAGCTAGTTACTTTTTTGTTGAACAAATGTTGATGTAGCCAGTTACAGAGTGTGTGTGTGCTTGAAAATTCACCAGATAGTTATCCAGTACATATACATCACATTAACTGCACAAGATCTGTGCTGCAGGCCTTGCATGTAGAAGGGCGTGTCCTGCAAGACTTTTGCTAACCAATGTTTTAGATATTTTTTATGTGGCTGGTAAGTTAATATTCAATTAAGCAACAGAGCCTTGCATGAATAGAGGGCATGGTACAAAGTGATTTTCTTGCTATAGCTACACCTGTATATGTACTGGATAGTTAGAAAAAAGTCTTGCAGGACACGCCTTTCTACGTACATGCAAGGCTTGCAGCACAGATCTTGCCCAGTTAAAGTGATCACATTATTACAAGCTACGTAATCTAAAGCTCTACGTGGTGGCAATTTCTTTTAACCACACTGGATAAAAGTTAACTGAGCAAAATCTTGAATGAGCAGCATGGCTAACTACATAACTACGTAACTATTAACTACCACATTTAGAGCATACATAGAGCACTGTCAGCAATGTCCTTTATCATGGTAAAATCTTTTCCTTGGAGAAATTTGCCAATTATGCTTTTGTAATGAATTCACCAAGCTTTCCTCTACACAGTAGCTATTACATGCACACCGTATGTTCAGACTGGTATTGGACAATCTCATCCATAAATGGCACATACTGGTATATCCCCTGCGCTAAACATCTCCAGCATCACTGGTTAGTGTAGTAAGCATGGTAGCTACGTACATGCGTACCAGCAAGTTTAGCAGTTTTCTAAATTTTACTTCCTCACTTACACTGATGCTTCCCATAACGTCTTGTGAAAGTTAGAATCTTACACTTGCATGTAAACAGCATGTCAAGCATGACTGCTAGGGGCCTATAGCTTGTTATTATGCAAATTAATGTACAGTAGTTATTACGATAAGCTTAGCACAGTAGAAATTGTACAGTGATTAAAATATATTTCAATGAAATAAGTGGCCGTTCATTCCTTATGACTAAGAAATTAGCTCCTGTAGCCACATACCCAATGGTTATGGAATATGTTTAACTTCTGTATCTAACTGTAGACCTGATGGTAAGGTCGATAGCTATAATTTGGGATGGTACAATTGTAAAATTCAATTAGATCAAAATTAAACGTTCTCAGCAGAAACCCCTTTCAAATTTGCTAAATCCACCACTAAAATTTTAGGAATTAAATACAACTATGCAAATGTAGTAGGGTTTCTATATTTTAGACTGATAGTGGTCCATTAATATTCAGCTTTTTACAGCTATTGCATGTATACACAACAAATTTTGGTACGTATGTAGCAATGTAGCTAGAGGTGTACACAGCTAGCTACATAATGGATGATCTCACCTGATCAAGTTTTGTAATATCCATTTTACACTCATTGATTAGATATCTGACAACACTGCCTTCCTTCCCTCTGACCGCTGTTAATAATGGAGTCTCTCCTTTCTGTTCATATACACACACAGAGTAGCTAAACAATTATTCACTGATCAACACTATATGTATCACTAATACAACACACAGTGTAGCTCACTATAGCTAGCTACTGTTTAGTTACATCATTCAGTAGATACTTAGCTATTGTAGGACAAAATGTTTGGGATAGTATAGTTAACAAAATAACTAGCTACATAGCTACAGGCTAGAGCTACCTTTTCATGCAATAGTTACTACATAAATCATCTAAAATATAAACAGGAGCTAACTGGCTATTGATTAAAGCACAGATTTTAAAATCAAATGAAATAATTAGAGTGAGTGCCAATATATACCAGATAGCTAATGGTAATGTAGTTATACTCTCATGATGTTGTACACTCCTTGATTACTTACAAGAGTAGTTTGTGTGACACATCTTATCATGTAGAACTAGTAGTTTTAGCTTATTAGCTACAAAGTTACCTAGCCAGCTAGCTATATGTTTGACTCCATGCAGCTGTTAGGTATATATGTGTACTGTATTGTCTCGAATTATGACCCGGGAGTTTATTCCTTTGCAGCAACTGTTCACCGTATATTTGAACTTAAACTTTTTGCAACCCAGCATTAAATTTGTTGGACTAAATGGGACAATTCGAGACAAAATGGTATATGTATGGTTTGTATTATTGATTAAATAACACATAAGCTAAATGAGTGCTAGTACCAACTAACTTTGTTAGTAATATTAACATCAGCTCCCAGTTTAGTTAATACTTTAACTGCTTCAAGCCATCCAAAATCTGAAGCTGTGTGTAATGAAGTATCTCCATCCTGCATACATAGTGAAGATCAAACATGTAGTAACAATTATGTTATAGCTGTAAGCTAGCTATAGCTAGTTACAGGAGTAGTTGTATACACACCTACATAATTACATACATATGAAGTCAATGGTACATAACAGAGAAGAGCGTCTAATTTGCCTATACACCAACAAAATTGATCACTATTAAGTCCTACAGCTATATATGTACCTTCTGATATAGTAAAGGTATTAGCTATGAATCATACTTTTTCACAATGCTTGAATTACTGTAAAGGTTTTGCACTAAATTCCAACAGAAACCAATAGGGCAAGATCCATGGATGACTCATATTATCAGGTATGGTCCTCAATAGCAGCATCTTTATGTCCTATCCACTACACTACTCAACCACAGGTTATTGACTACATTGCTCAATGCGGCAATATCTCTAAAGCTGACTAAACATGAGGTAAAATGCTTGAGTATAATGATTTAACTGATGAAACTGCAAAGACTTTAAATGATTGGCTAGCTTTAGCTCCATATATGTAAGTTAGATATTTTCTTTTCTATTACATGCATGGTTATGTACTCTTGATTAACAATACTCCGTTGTTTATATCCACTAAAGTCGTAAGATTAGCTACATATATTTTTACTGTCAATATTGATCTGCATGCCTATCTACTATATAAAGCTGAAAAGCCGTCTGTCTATCCGTCTGTCTCACCATCACGGCGATATCTCAGCAGTGTCCACATGGATCAAAACAGGACTTGCTCGAAATAAAAGCTGTGTCCTCTGGCATCAGCAAGTTTATTTACAAAAGATTCTAAAAGCTATGCTTTTTCGGACCGAGAGCGCGATGGACACTCATGTCAACCAAAACAGCCATAAATCACTGAAATTATTGCGTTGATGGTAAAACACTCGGCTGTCGGGGATTGAGTCACGCCACATTTTTTACTTATATGTACTTTTTATGTGATGACGGTTGTGCTGCCAAAAATGCCATTAGCCATTACCCAGCCTCCGCCTCAGCTAGAAGTAGCCGGCAAGTGTCTAAAGCCTCAGTAGCAGCAGAATGTACCAAATGTTTTGACTCAATAAGTGGGCGTGTCCATCAAAAACAAATATGCCATTAGCTATACTGGCAATATTGATCTGCATGCCTACCTACTATATAAAGCTGAAAAGCAGTCTGTCCGTCTCTCTGTCTGACCGTCGCGACGTTATCTCAGCAGTGTCTGCATGCATCGGAACGGGATTTGCTCAAAACGAAAGCTGTGTCCTCTGGCGTCAGCAAGTTTATTTCTAAAAGTTTCTAAGAGCTATAGTTTGTCAACAGTAATGCGCCATAGACATCCATGTCGAACAGCCATGCGTGAATCATTGGTTTTTTCTATGGTTTCTGCACTGATGGTAACACAACGGACTTTCTAACTTTAGATCAGTGGTCAGGGATTTAGTCACTGCACAGTTTTTTTTACCATTAAAACTTTTTATTTTGCATGGGTTTTTGCGTAGATGGTAACGCAACATTTTAGATCAGTGGTTGGGGATTGAGTTACTCCGAGTTTTATTTTTTTACTCTAAAATTTTCAAGCATTAATTCCTTATACTAGCTATTGAAGAATGGTATAGACAGCAGGGTAAACACGATTAGTAGGCATGTCCTTCGAGATTGCATGTTATAGCTCTCATTAAATAGTGGGCGTGTCCTTCGAGGTTGCATTAAATTTCTATCAGGTACAAGTTTATCTGTAGCAGCACTATTTAGCTACTAGGTGAAATGCACAGCATTGAGGGGCGAGCCTGGTGCTTTGATAGATGCATGTATACACTTAGCTACCACTGATGACCTTCATATGCAATTTGACATTGTAATAATTAGGTACAGAGAACAAAACATGTACAGTACAAGCAACAGTGCATGATGGTCTTAAAAATTTGTACCGGTGCGTATTTCATGAAAACTGGGATATTAACAGTAAAGCAATTACAGCGGACTGAAATAACATATGTACCTGTAATAAATTACTAATAATATCAATTCATCACAAAAGGTATCACAAGCATGCCTAATAAGCAAGTCATGGATGGTATCGGCTATATATAAAGAAAATAGTGAGGCCCCATGGCTTTTGACAATTATATTTTTTATAAACAACATCTGACTAGTAGTCATCTATCTTTATATTGTAGAAAATTATGTAGCCGGCTATAGGGCGGCAAGGCAGCTGATAATTCAATGCATCTATCTAGCCATTGCAGTGCTATGAAAGTTTTATTCACACATTGTGGTTAATAAATTAAGGTTAGCACTTGAATGGTATATATATACATGCTTATGGTTAGCACTCTGCTATGGTCAAGTGTTTTATGTAATGCCATGTTTGATGTACATAATGTTGGTTTGCACTTAAACGGCTTTCAGCCATATAAAAGGATTTTGATGTATCAAGCAAACAAGCAAGCAAGAAGACAGATTTCACTGTTGATCCCATATGGTGGGGCTCACACCAAATAACTTAATTGGCTAATGAATAGAATAAGCAATCCCAGCTGTTAGCTGGTACAGCCTACTACAAGGTGTTAAATAAACAATGAAACCTTAGTGTAAACATACAAGACATGCACTATATAGGTAGGCATAAGAGACTTAGTAGTTAAGCATACACAAGTTAGCAGACTAGGGAGTGCATTTAGCTACACCTGCATGATAGGGCAGGTACGCTTGCTAGTCACATAGATTAAACTACAGTTAGTTAAGTGTTTATCAATCAAATGAACGTAGCAAGGTACAGTAGCTACATATGCTGCAAAAAGAACATCATATAACATATAAAGTTACCTTACAATTTCGCATACCACACTTCGTAATTTTGCATATTAGCTATGCTTCATAAGTGCATTAAGTTTCATTATTTTGTGTAGTAGTTATGCTTTGTAATTAAGCTACGTACACTTTGTAACATGCTTAGCTAGCAGGTATATACGTAGCTATTGTATAGCACATCAACACTTAGTATTACCTTAGGCAGAGTATTTTGGAACTTAATTTTCGCAACGTTAACAAGTTGTGAAATAGTAGCCAAAATTTCTATTTGTTAATAATACAAATGAAATTCATATAGTCTTAGACTAGTTCAAGTGATGTATAGATACCTCATGCATGTACAGATGTTCATTCTTATACTAGTCAATGTCTTCTTCCTCATTGGAATCACATGATTCATCAGTTAGCGAATTGTCTGAGCTCGATCCGTGACATTTTTCAGAGATTTCAGCAGTGGCATATTCGAATTACCCGTTTACTGAATTTCTATATACGTAATATGTAACACTTTGCATGGGCAATATCAAAGCCTTGAGGTGTGGTACGTATATAACTGATATACCACAGGAATCACGTGTTTGCTATTGTATATCAGTTACATACCACCATTGCTTTATATAGTCTGTCTGCCTTTAAGAGATTACAAAGTGTATAAATAACCTATCATGTGATATACGCATTTTCTTGCGGGATTGCTTTAGGCCTAAAGTTAAATTTTAGGTGATTATCTTTGAGGTGCTAGCGTAATAATGTTGAAGAAACTAATGGAATCTTGGCTGATGCTGTGGAGAGCGTCTAATGAGGCAACTCACAACAGTCGCCATTCTACCAGAGGTGCCTTCGACTTTTTGCAAGGTAGACCAAATGTTATAACACAGCTTTGCTCGGGACTTGACTGATATATATGCACTATCCTTCGGACGCAGAGCTCCTTAGGAGTCGTGAATATATATCAGTAAAACACCTGTGTTATAATATATTAAAAATCTTTTGCATTATACCCAAATTGGAAGGTATAACCAAACAGTACATAAGATCAAACACTATTAATTAAAATAACAGTACACCTGCATTAAGTTTAGTTTTACAACAAAACTTAGTTACAGGAATTCAAAACACTAATAAAACATACACCTACGTATATACATACTAAGTGTTCTAATAGAACAATCATATGTATGCATGGTATAATTTTGTTGAGATAATCAACACTTCGCTGTATCCCAAAATGTATATACAGTGGTGTTCTACCAGACTGTCAAAACATGTAATTCATTAATGTAGTATTATCAAATACAACAACACTATACTGTAGTATTGACCTTAATTGTATAACTGTAGGTAATACACATTCATTAATAACATCAACACTTAATAATAATATTTCTAACATCATTACTAGTGTTGGGAAATATTACGATAATATCGTGAGTTCACAATATTCAGTGTCACCATAACCGATATCAAGCAAAATTTTCAAAACCGAAATACCGTTATCATGATATTATTGTCAATATCATAAAAATCGTGAAGTGTGTTATACAAAAACATTAAAATTTCTTCAACATCAGTGAAAACATTATATCTTATCCTCATTGTTTCAGTGTTTCCAGTACTGTTACTGCCAACTTAAGATATTTATAATTGTGTTATTTTAGCGGATGGATTTTGTAGCAAAATTTTTAATATCACCCATCACTACCGTAAAGCCTAAAATTTTCGAAGGTGATAGTTTTTGTGGATTTCGTGGATTTTGGAGTACCCACGAAATTTTATCTTGAAATTCCTACAGTATAATTCAATGCAGTACTTCAGCAATCCACGAAACTGCTAAATTCACCATTCCACAAAAATTTTAACCCTCGAATTTTTAGGCTATACATTATATAATCATCACAAAACTTTATTTTACTCTAATAGAAAGTTTAGCAATGACACTACAGCAATTTGCAAAATTCTTGATTCAGAAACTAAAAAGCAGAAGTTGCAATAATGTAATATGATTGGCTATTTATAAAAAATAGCCAATCATATCATGCCATCACAATTTCTGCTTTATTCTGATGCAAGAACTTCGCAAACAGCTGCACACATATACTGTATATATATATATGTATGTATGTATGTATGTATGTATGTAAAAGATTCCAAAATGTTAACATAACAATTGATTTTGCAACTCTTATTACTTTCTACTACCACAACCCTCCACAAAGTAACTATGTAGGTAAAGATTTTTATACATGTATATCAACTGTATACAGTGGAATGTTGAATTAATTGGAGGGTAGAGTGTTCATATGACCGAAAGTAAAAATGTTAATTTAACATCACAGTACACATGCATAAGTTTAGCTTCACACCAAACCCTAGCTATACAGAAAAACAAAACACTCTAATAAAACATACACCTATACACTGCAATATTTTATGGTATAATTTTTTATCAATTGATGTTCGGATAATTAACACTCTGCTATACCACAAACTATCATGATAATCACTCAGCCCTACCATGTTCTACATATACCAAAGGATGCTTTCACTTTCCTTACAATAAATAACAACACTATTGACCTTGCAGTGAGGAATGTGTTAGTACAGTAAGTTGCACTGTTCTTGTATTATGTAACCATAACAACATGGTGCATGTTAATTTGACAAACAAGATAAAGTGACTTGACCTTTGTACATAAAATTTAAAATTTTATTTGCACATAGAGTTTCTGTTGACAACTAACCTAAAGACACATAGTAATTTTAGCCTATTAAATACGTAATAGAGGCTTTATACCATTATGAATACTAACTTTACAATCCTAATGGTGACACATATGCTTAATAAGTATACCACTACATACTTGTCATACCAGAATGGCAATGTAGTGATAGGACAATATGCTGTATGATATTAAGTACTGTGTAACTTTTGGTGATGTAAGGCATGCTCAAAGAATACTTGATAAAAACCTACGGATAGCGGGCAAAAATTTGCGTATATATATTACAGTACCTGCTCAAAATTATGCGGATGCCTGCGCACAATTCACCCATACGGGCTGACACGAGTTTGACTTACCATTCCTGTGGGTCAAGCAATATTAACCCGACAATGGTTGTGCATCGATGTACTATGGCCAAAAACACGCATGGGCATACCACTATAAACCATCGATATCCCCACACATCTATAAATAGACACATTCTATACACTCAGGTAGCCTTACGTACGTGTATTTTGAAACCACCGGGATACTGCTCCAAAAACTGTTGAAAGATTGTTCAATTCTAAATAATGCCTAATTATTGTTTCTATTTTTCATGGAGATGACAGAGGCAAAGTGTCTATTAAAGCCCTGGGTTTGTTGGCTACATAAGATTTTTATGTTACTTGTGGTGTTGCAGGGCTGGATGAAGCAATTTCACATTGGTCAGGCAAAATATAAGCAGCATGTGAGGCATCTCAATGCTAAGGTGGCCCTTGAGCATGCCTCCCAGGAAAATTCAGTGATTCTCTCAGGAAAATTGATGCAATGAGATTAAAATTGAAGCTCTCAGACTAAATCTGGTGATATATTTTGACCTCTTTTGGTCGCTTCCAATGTATTGTAATAGTAATTAATGATGTCACAGGTAAGTCACGTGAGCAAAGACTTGTCACTAAGGAACACATAGCAACGTATACAAATTTAATTCTTTTGCTTTATACTCCAGTACTTTAGTGATAAAACTTTTAAAAAGTAGTATAAAGGTTGTTTTAAGCCGAAATTCTTACTGTAACAATATAGGTCAGTCTTCTTTTATGGGCTCTGCAACTCGCATGGCACGCCCACTTTTAAAACTGAAGTGCTCCGTCTTGTTAGTAATGTACAGCTGGTTAAATGGTTTTTATTGCAAAATGAATGGCTAACATGGCATAATCTTCAGCAGTAACTTACGATGCGCTTCGTTACTAAGGCCCCGCCCATCAGTAATATCCATAGCAAGTGTCATACGAAGAAAGTGAAGCAGTAGGACTTGTTTGATTGGTTATTCCACCTTCATTTCACGTGAATAGTTTTTAATAGCCTGGAGGGCGGGGACATACACACACACACACATGAAAACAATTTCAAGCAAATGCCTGGCTTAATAATCACAATGCAGTGATACAGAAAGTGATCTTTATATAGGCACACAAGTGCGATATCGATTGTGGCTTTTAGTTTTGTAAATTCTCAACCAAAAATGCCCTGGCTGTAGCGGCCAAGAACTAAGGATAAAAAAGATGGGCGGCCAAAGCCTGTGTAGTGTTACTGTTGATAAAAATAAAATTTTTAATAATCACAATTCAGGCCACAAAACATTCTTATCCAGGCCTTTTTTACAGCCAGGGTGTTTTTAGTTAAAATTTCACTTCTTTTTAGAAATAATAACTAAAGAAGAAGTGAAACATTAACACAGCTAGTGGTGGTGGAGGGGATGGACATGGTGGTGGTAGGGCCCAAAGTCAGCAATCTTCCCAGTTCATGTCCGCAGCACAGCTACATAGCTACCCACATACTCTTTTATATAGCAGTCCCCTCTTGTTCAATTACTATCACCAATTCCTTCCGTTTAAGGTGGCGGTAAAGCACTCCGCCCACGCATTTAATTGTTTAGAAAATACTGCAGTAACAAAGCCCATGTAATCAATATATCCAGAAGTTCAGTAAACTAGCTATTTAATTCACTTATTCACGATATTAGTTTAGCAACATTACGAACTGAATGCTACTTTTGGGAGGTGTTTCAAGACGATGGTTTGATCACCTTTACCGAAATATGCAAATCCTCCGATATTTCATACTCAAGAAATCAGCTATTCAATATGTTTTCTATGTGTTTATGTATTATTATTAAAGTCATGATACAGAAACTATTTAATCGCTGTGAAGGCTATCAGCATTCTACCAGATCGCCACCCTACTAACTCGGATTGTGATGAGTATACGTAGCCACATTTGTTTACCATCCGCCTAGTGGCTTACAATGTTTCAGACAATTGTGATACTAAGATGGAGAGAAAAGCCGTTATAAATATTTCAAACTACAATCCATTGTTTATCGTGCCAAATCATTGTAACCATCGGTAACCATTCGCGGTTTTGCTCCTCTGTTCGAAAAATGAACGTACAAGTATATATATCCCAATGTTAATGAGTTATTATGAAAAACAAAATATTTCCTAACTATTAAACACCTTCTAGTTCACAAAAACGCCATTTTTAATTGTGCTGTGTGCATTAAAATGCAATAAATTGTGTCATTCATTGTACGGCTTCATATTAAGGGGCACCCGCAATTGTCCTTAACTAGATTTAGTACACATTAAAACAGTGGTCTTATGGTATCTCATCACATACACTAACTCACTTTATCCTTAGCATTAACATCTGCTCCTTTCTCAATCAGTAT
The DNA here is from genome assembly GCA_963930835.1 of Spongia lamella. NCBI lineage: Eukaryota > Metazoa > Porifera > Demospongiae > Dictyoceratida > Spongiidae > Spongia > Spongia lamella. The sequence continues at coordinate 9,491,734 of OZ005752.1, forward strand.
CTTTACAACATCAGTATGACCTCTATTTGCAGCCCCGTGCAGTGGAGTTTGTTGATTCTGTAGGAATATAACAGTTATATTGCTTCACAACATGTTCACTACATCACAAACAAAATGTATCCAATAAATTAACAATTCATTGGCTTATTGTCACCATCTCATAACATCATACACTAACTCACTTTATCCTTAGCATTAACATCTGCTCCTTTCTCAATCAGTATCTTCACAACATCAGTATGACCTCTATTTGCAGCCCCGCGCAGTGGAGTTTGTTGATTCTGTAGGAATATAACAGTTATATGGCTTCACAACATATTCACTACATCACAAACAAAATGTATCCAATAAATTAACAACTCATTGGCTTATTGTCACCATAGATACTCCACACGCCATGGATAGGAAACTAATCACATGAGCTTGTAGCAAACTGTAAAATTTCATTGGCATGAAGCTTGTTTCGCGCCTCTTATGAAGAACAATTTGATCCGGATAAATTATCGCACTAGCTCTGGTGGAAGAGGATCGTTGGTGTTTGATATATTTATTTCTAGTTTTTCGTTTCCAATTTTGAAGGTAAACTCCGTCAGTTTGTGTCGCTATTGAAATCAATGTTTGGATCTTTTACAAACAAGTGGTTGTGGGTTTTCCTTTTAAAGCATACAGTTTAGTTATTAGCCTATTGTAAATGTATTGGTGCAGAGTTTTATGCATTTGCTAGATGTTATTTCACCTTTGTTTGCATCCCAGTCTGTTAAGCATCTTTATTCAGTTACCCAGTAGTATTTTCATTAGTAACTGTAGAAATTAGACCCATATAGATGGTGTAATGTATTGCTGGGTAGTTTGTGCAGTAGTTAGTGTTTGGTTAGCTTGTAATCACATGGAATACTTGTTTACGTGACACACATGAGTTTACTCTAGTTTTCTTCATATTTTCATTAATTCATAGGCAGTGTAGCTAGATATCTGGCTATGCCTGGTAAGCCAAAAAGGCCAGGAGGACATGGATATGGTGGGAGCAGTAATAAGTGCATAGGACGGAAGATGAAATCCCAGAAAACCAATCAAAGTATTCCACATGCAGAGGTACTTTCATTAATGTTTTATCAGCTAGAATTCATATCATAGTCACATATCAGGAGACCCTTGTAAATTTGTTTGCAAACCTGCCTGCTGCCACACTGCCAAAGGGATGGATTGTTAACAAGTGTAATGAAGATGAGATACAGTGTATAAAACTGCAGCAGCAACGGTTGGGCACCCCCATTGTAATTTTTCATCTTTTGATCATTCGAAGTGATTTGACTTGGGAACTGCATACTGCTGATCATTTAATATCCTCAGAATGTAGTGATCTTTGTCAGCAACCTTCACACCTTGCTACAGAAAGTGCACGGAGGCTTATTCGGTTAATTGACAATTCCAACTACTGCATTGGAAACACAGATGAACAGTTCATTGAACTTGCAAGGAAGAGAAAGGGAAAGTTTCTGACTGTAGGTGGAAAAGTCATTGCCAATCTTGAAGAAGGTATTTACATTTATGCTTCAGGAGAAGAACGATGTTCCACAATCAGGCACACAGGATGCAAAATGTTACTCTCAACATCAGTAGTATGCCCTGTTTGCACTAATTATCGCAGTACTTTGAGAGTCTTATTGTGTAGAAAGCAGAAGTCTCAGCCATTTTGTCTACATCCCAATATGAATACAAGGTTCTTTACAACACCCCAAAGAAGAGCACATATGCAATCGCTACGGAAAGCCATACGGAACAAGCACTGACAGTTGAAGCGATTGACGCTGAGACTTGAAAGATTGTAGAAAATGACAGTGTTGAAGTAGATGAAGAGCTCTCTCAAGACTTGCAAATGATAGTAGAAGATCCTAGTAATGCAGCTTCAGTGAAGGATGAATTCAAGCGCATTTTTTGGGACCAGCAGGTATGTATGTATGAACTTAAATTGTATACTACTTATATTTGTATCATTAGGTAGCTGCTTGCAAAACTAAAAGGAATGGCATCCGTTGGCATCCACTTTTCATTAGATGGTGCTTGAATATAATGTTGACTTCAAGCAAGACGTATGATATAATAAGAGAGTCTGGTTTCATTTCTTTACCATCAAGAAGAACCTTAAGAGATTACACAAATTGGGTTAAACTCAGGCCTGGTTTTAATGCAGAGGTAATCAACTTTATCGGAAAGGAATTTAAGGTGGAAACGTTGCCTCCATGGAAGAGGTGGGCAATATTTAGTGTGCACTTGTTGACTACCTACATAATTTAGATATGTTACTGTGGCATTTGATGAGATGAAGATTAGGGAAGACATAGTGTTCAACAAGACCACGGGGGAGATTGTAGGCTTTGTGGACTATGATGAAGAAAATTTTGATGAACGATTTCAGGAATTAAGGACAAGGTGTAATAAGGATTCACAGATTAATGATAGGATTGTAGCAACACACATGCTCCTGTTAATGGTCGGGGGATATTTTTTAAAATGGATGTTCCTATTGCACAGTTTTCCACTACAGGTTTTATATTAAGTATCCATTGTGTAGTTCCTATAATTTTACACATGGGTGTGTCTGCAGATGATCTGGTGTACATCATATGGAAAGCAATAAGATTACTTTCACTAGCAGAGTTAAATGTGTGTAATACTGTGGCTTATATGTACTGTATATAACACACTGACATCTTCTTATATTTGCACAGGTTATATGTGTGGTTGCTGATGGAGCCAGTGCTAACAGGAAGTTTTTTGCTTCACATTCAATAGAGGAGCACAAGAAATCTGACATTACATTCAAGGCACCAAACATAACCCTGCTAGGAAATTTTGTGTACTTCATGTGCGAAGTACCTCACTTAATGAAGACAACCAGAAATGCTTGGAGCAATTCTCGAGCTAAGGGAACTCCCCATTTAGAGGTATGTACATGCACAATTGCAATAGCTAGGATATCATGCTATATTTATGCTAGAACAATGGTAAAGAAATCAAGTGGGCACACATTGTAGAGTTAGCCGAGAAATCACAATCTCACTCTGGCCTTTACATTGGCAACAAGCTGAAAAGAGAACATATATACTTAACATCTTATTCTAGGATGAATGTTCCCTTAGCTGCCCAGGTACATAATATGTCCAGCTTCATTATATATGTCACGCACATTTGCAGGTATTGAGCTCATCAGTTGCAGTCGCCTTTAAAACACTTAGAACCCAAGGCATTATGCAAGACACTGAAGAAACAGAGCAGTTTTGTGGACTGTTTGATAGGTTTTTTGACATGCTGAACACTAGGGCAAATGATGAAGGGATAAGGAGAAGAAAACCAGATTTGAAGGCATATGAAAAGGTAGATGATTGCAGGTTCCAGGTAAGTGTATTGCATTTATGGATTATTTATTAACACAACTCATAATATTACAGTGGCTTGAACAGACATTTTTGAAGTATATCAATGACTGGGATAGATATGTAAAATCCAAGGATGCCATTCCTAAAGCAGCAAAACAGTTTTGTATGCTACCACCACAAACCATCACAGGGTTAGAAATTTGTGGTAACTCCTGTGTAGTCTACAGTTTGACTTGATGCCATGTTGCTTATCACTCTAGTGTTTTCTTTCTGTGATATGGCAAAATTTCTTTTGTCACAACCAGGTGTTGGCTACATCTTATCTGAAAGGTTCAATCAGGACCCTGTTGAATGTTTTTTTTGGACAACAGAGGTCAAGAGGCCAACGAAATGACAACCCTTCTATACAACAATTCATGCAGAACACACAAGCTATTATAATGATACATCCTCCCGCCATTTGCTATGGCACTACCCGAGCACATAAGGGGCGCGAAACAAGGATATGACCACGGGCGCTTATTTGTTTCCTATCCATGGTGTGTGGAGTATCTATGTTGTCACCACACATCAATTATATAACAGTGCAAGAAACTACACTTTACTAATGAGTCCCTGTCCAGGTGACTTTCTTGTAGCGCATAAACTAATGTCAGTTTCATAAACTTCAAAGGTTTGTATACAACATTCATAGCTTTGATGAAAGTTTCTTACAACACGGACATTCACTATATTAGAGTTACTAATGTGTAAAGAGGAGAGTATCCTACTCCCATTTACCACTGTAGAAATGCGTAGCATAAAATTATTTCTGGATTTATCCATTTTGTATACATCAGCAACTCAATGTAGCTAGTATTGTTAACAATCGATTGTAGTGCACATCTTAAGCTTAAACTATTCTACTATTTTTTGATATGGTCTGCAGCTTTGCACCACAAAACTAACACCCAGCACTTACTTGAAAGAGAAACACCGTCAAGGCTACATAGTTTATTATTAATTCTTGGCAATGACGCATGTACTAAAATTACCTGAAAAATACTTTCTATAATACTAAAACCATAAGGTACACTAGTGTTGTGTGGCCAGACTCTTTCTTAATTTGCAGGACACTTGTCAAGTAGGCGTTTATAATCTCCAATTGATAACACACATAATAGTCTTGTGCAGTTGATATAATCATAAAATCACCTTTTTGACTGCTCACAAGGACTGCACAAATTACCAACATACTCCATTATGTACTGTAGTGAAGTATTAACATTCAAAAATTGGAACCTTTGAAGGTTTGCTTGAATCCAGTACATTTGTTTGCTCGAATCCAGTACATTTGTTATAGCATCCTACCATACACTAACTTACTTCATTCTGAATATCAACATCAACTCCCTCTTCTAACAGTATCTTCACAATATCAGTATTACCACAACGTGCTGTCCCATGTAGTAAGGTAACACAATCCTATTAGAAACACACCAGTTGTATGGCTTCACAGCATGTTCACTACATCACAAACTACTAATACAATAAATTAACTCATTGACATATTGTCACCACTCAGTATTAGAGGAATCAAACAATTAATTGATCAGAACATTTGAAGTTGTAGTATCACAAGAACAAGGTAACTTATTATATAACAACAGGGTTGTAGCCTGGAGAGTTTCCATTGGTAGAGAGAATCTAAAGCAGTGGGTACCTCCAGATGCTGAATTGCACACATTATAGTATTACTACATTGCAGTGCTTATGATAAGGGTTGAAAATTGTCCGGACATCTACTTTCCTATTGTAAATTTATTGACTTCCCCATTGATAATGCATAGTAAATTTGTCTGGTCAAATTTGGTTTGATCGGTCAAATGCCAAAGTTGGCCGGAAAATGTTTGATGACTGGCTATTATCATAAGCCCTGCATTGCTGGCTACCATATAGAAGATTACTTTCCCATGAGGCAAAATACTAAAATTGACTTTTCTCTACAATGCAAATTTGGGAAGCATCACCAAAAACGTGTATGTGAAATAATATTAATGAATATTTTTAGCAGTGAAAGTATAGCCACATTTAGTGTGTTCATATACAAGAGCTCTCAACATCATTATGACAGTAGCTCTCAGTGAAGGTGATCTCAGTCCAACTGTACACATATAACTGGTAATAATCACTCTTAACTGCTGCCCTGATTCTCTAGTCCCTATTTACTGTATAGCGGGAATTTATTACAAGAAAATATTTTTGCAAATCAAACGATTTTGCTCTCAGAAGGAATATTTGTGATTTCTGAATATATCCATGACAAGATAACTACATAGAAGATATACAGATCAAAAGTGTGTGCTAGATTTAATTTTTGCTAATGCATTCCAGATCACAAAATTCACAAAATTAAAAGATTTGCAATGAAATCCTGCTATACGGTAGCTACACTTTAAAACAATAATCATTTTGTTACATCAGCTTGCTATATATCTAACTCACTCCATCCTTAACATCAACTTCAGCTCCATTCTCCACCAGTATCTTCACAACATCACCATTATCAAAATTATTCCCTAATGCACTCTCTAGTGCCACTACTAATGGAGTCTTATTATCCTATAGGTACAATCAGTTGTATGGTTTCATGTTATGTTATAAAATGCATACATTATTACGGAAGAGCAGTTTTAAAGTTTCATATTACGTAGAATTTTAAATCATGTCAGGTATATTTCTGTTTATCATCTTGTATTACATAAATTCTAATGAATGCCTACCATTTCAAAGGTAAAACATTACAATTTGTAGTGCTGGGCATTATTAAAATGAATAAACAGGTACATAGCTATCTTGTCAAAGTTGTAAATAGATAATTCATATACTTATACAGTATCCATTGTAACTGTAAGGTAGCTAAAATGTATGGCTTCCATAATTTTACTGCTTGAAAACACATTAAACCTCTCCCTCTTGTTCAATTACTATCACCAATACCTTTCTCTTAACTAAATTTAGTATACATTAAAACAGTGGTCTTATGGTATCTCATCACATGATACACCAACTCACTTTATCCTTAGCATTAACACCTGCTCCTTTCTCAATCAGTATCTTCACAGTATCAGTATGACCGTCAGCAGCTGCCCTGTGCAGTGGAGTTTGACAATCCTGTAGGAAAATAAGTTATATGGCTTCACAACATGTTCACAACATCAATATGACACTATCATAATAACAACTCATTGGCTGTTACTCATCAGTCAGACAAAGGCATTAAAAATTTAGCAATCAAAACAACTATAATGTTTCAGGTGTACAACAAGATAAATATTTAACAGTATCACCATAGCAACGCCTTGATCCAAATGATTAAACAAAAACTACTAAACTGATTAACTAGTTGAGTACCAAAAATCTTTTAACCCACTAATTGTCAGATTTTCCAATGCAAGTGTACCGATGTGCCAAGAAGTGTCTTGTTACAAACAACCATTTTAAACTGATCGGCCACTCATGAGTAAACAGAGTATTATCACTATTATGTATGCGTGTAAGCACACGTGGTTAGTCAAGCCATATCACTGAAAACCATTTCCATTATGACACATGTCATCTACTGTACTACAAACAACAATTCAACTCAAATGACATCACAACACATGCCAAAAACTTGCGCGCAATAGTCCACAAAGCCATCGGTCATTCTAATAATAGGAGCACAGTGAGACAATAAAAATTTTATAGTAAGACACACAATAAAAGTATCAACTTATCATCTGAATATTATTGTAGGGAACTAAACCAGTTAGAGGGTTAAAATTACAAATTTAAATTTCATTGATGGTATAAAACTTTGATGTACCCAAATCATTTTAGTGAGGAGTTTCTTATCTCATAAAGGCTACAACCTAGTGTATGTTTTATTAGAGTGTTTCAGTGAAATTCTACCATCTTTTGCTAAAATATTTTTAAGCCAGTGTTATAGCAACCATTTGTATCATGATATATTACACTTTCACACTTCAGATGAAAGGGAAATGCCAATGCATAAAATATGATATTACACTGGCTGTGGAATATGTTAGTATACTATATATCTCCACAAAACAAGTTGTATTACCATCCACTGTGTAAGTTAAAGGTAGACTGCAATGGCAAATCACATGTGCTTTTTATTAGTTAGATGTGTTTATTTAATCATGCAATACACAAAACCACATTTTTATAATCAAATTATGGTGTATTATTGAAATATTAAGCTGCAAAGTTACAAAACGTCACTTCTGTAAGTATACGTGACGTCAGATCGGGATCCGGAAAAAGTTTTACTATATTGGAAGAAGGCACTAAAACTCACCTTGTTTTGGGCAGAGAGATACAAGAAAGCCCGATTATTTATTGTTACACTTCTCTCCTAGCATGTTAGTGACAAAAAGAGCGTATCCTCTGTATCAATGCATTGCCAGCCACACGACAACGATGAACAAAGGTGGTGGTGCGAAAGGTGGTGAATATGGGATTTTCAAAACGAAGAGCTGGTCTACTTTTAGATGGATTGTTTAATGATTGCAAGTATATGTCCTTATCATGTGTGATAAACAATCTTGCGACGATAAGGAAGACTGGATTCGCTTCCATCACTGTGCCAACAAGCCCAACATGAACACTAGCGCACGTAGTTGTGCTAATCGAAATGCTAAAGCCGATTGAGGCTGACTAATGCATCATTCTATCCGACAATACACAGCAACTGGAACAACAGACACACAGTGAACAGAACTCGACAAGACTAGCCATGAGTTGCTTATTATTGATCCCACTAGTGCATGTACGCCTTTCACAATTCTCGTTTTAAGAATAAACCTCCGTCACAACAAACTCTATCGATGTCCATACGTGTATATTACTGCAAGAAATACAAAGGTGCTCCAACAAGCTTCTTTGCTAGCCGAGAATCCAAGAAGCTCACGAATCTTCCATACATTTCCATACAAACGCACATGTTCTTATTCCCGATGTGACGTCGTGTGTATACTAAAACCATAAGGTACACTAGTGTTGTGTGGCCAGACTCTTTCTTTGCAGGACACTTATCAAGAAGGTGTTTATAATCTCCAATTGATAACACACATAATAGTCTTGTGCAACTGATGTAATCATAACATCACCTTTTTGACTGCTCACAAGGACTGCACAAATTACCAACATACTCCATTATGTACTGTAGTGAAGTATTAACATTCAAAAATTGGAACCTTTGAAGGTTTGCTTGAATCCAGTACATTTGTTTGCTCGAATCCAGTACATTTGTTATAGTATCCTACCATACACTAACTTACTTCATTCTGAATATCAACATCAACTCCCTCTTCTAACAGTATCTTCACAATATCAGTATTACCACAACATGCTGCCCCATGTAAAAAGGTCACATGATCCTATTTGAAACACACCAGTTGCATGGCTTCACAGCATGTTCACTACATCACAAACTACTACCGTATAGCTGGAAATTTTCGAGAGACAAAATTTTCGATGATTACCTCTTTCCAACTTTTCGCGAATAAATTTTCGAGGTACAAGGTCTTTCACCAATAAATATTATCTTAAATCCAAATTTTGAGGTTTTTATTTTCGAGGATAAGTCAAAATCCTCGAAAACCTCGAAATTTTTGTCCCTCGAAAATTTCCAGCTATACGGTAATACAATATATTAACTCATTGATATATTGTCACCACTCAGTATTAGAGGAATCAAACAATTTATTGATTTTGAAGTTGTAGTATCACAAGAACAAGGTAACTTATTATATACTGTATAGGGAAATTATGCGGCGGGTGAAAATACTGACGAATAGGCTTATCTCCAAGGAATGATGGGGAAAATTTTGGCGAATTTGAGATTTAATAGTTAGGACACTAAGTTGGTAAGAAAGTATTGGTAGGTAAATACTGACGAATTGGCAATCAATTCACCAATATTTCCGCCAGTTGCATAATTGCACTATACGGTAGAAGGTTATTTTTGCAAGATTTTTATTTTCGCTATGATTCCAAAACACTAAAACTGATTTTTTTCTACAATACAAATTTGGGAAGCATCATCGAAAATGTGTATGTGAAAAATTATTAATAAATATTTTTAGCAATGAAAGTATAGCCACATTTAGTGTGTTCATATACAAGAGCTCTCAACATCATTATGACAGTAGCTCTCAGTGAAGGTGATCTCAGTCCAACTGTACACATACAACTGGTAATAATCACTCTTAACTGCTGCCCTGATTCTCTAGTCCCTATATACTGTATAGCAGAAATTTATTACAAGAAATTTTTTTTGTGAATCAAACGATTTTGCTCTCAGAAGGAATATTTGTAATTTTAAAATAATATCCACGACAAGATAGCTACATAGAAGATATACAGATCAAAAGCATGTGCTAGATTTAAGTTTTGCTAATGCATTCTGGATTGCAAAATTCACAAAATTAAAAGACTAGCAATGAAATCCCGCTATACGGTAGCTACACTTTAAAACAATAATCATTTTGTTACATCAGCTTGCTATATATCTAACTCACTCCATCCTTAACATCAACTTCAGCTCCATTCTCCACCAGTACCTTGACTATCTTCGTAACATCATCAATATCAATATCATACACTATTTCACTCCCTAGTGCCACTTCTAATGGAGTCTTATTATACTATAGGTACAATAATGATGTTATGGAGGAGCAGTTTTAACTTTTTAATCATTTCAACACAAGCAATGTTTTATCTTGCTATAAGGAAGGTAAATTGTCATTATTAAACCAGGTGTGCACCTGGTTTCTTGAAATCTTTTTCGTGAAAACGTCGGTATGTGTGTGTGTCCGCCCCCCAGGCTACTAAAAACTATTTACATGAAATGAAGCCTGAATAACCAATCAAATTAGTTCTACTGCTTTTCTATGACACTTGCTATCGATATTACTGATGGGTGGGGCCTTAGTAACGTAGCGCGTCGTGAGTAACTGCCGAATAAGAACAAGGTAATGCAGTGTTAGCCGTTCATTCCATAGTAAAAGCCGTTTGAACAGCTGTACATTACTAACAAGACAGAGCGCTTCAGTTTTGAAAGTGGGCGTGCCGTGTGGGTTGCGGAGCTTATAATACAAGACTAGCCTATAGTGTTACAGTAAGAATTTCGGCTTAAAACAACTTTGTACTACTTTTAAAAAAGTTTTATCACTAAAGTACTGGAGTATAAAGCCAGTTTAAACAAAAGAATTAAATTTGTATGCGTTGCTATGTGCTCCTTAGTAATGAGTCTTTGCTCACATGACTTACTTGTGACGTCATTACAATACACTGAATAGCAGTTGATTAACAGTGGTTTAACTTACACATCAACTTGTTTCAAATATCATTGAAATGATGAAATAAGTAAGAAGACTGTTACAATAAAATGATCACATTATGAACTATCATTAATGATATTATTAAAATATCTTTGAATTAGCTCACACTAGTATGGCATTGTGTGGGATCACTACTAGTAAACTTGTTCATCATATATTATTAGTTGTACTATAAGAGTACCGTATTTACTTGGTTAAATGCTGCATCTTTAATAATCACCGCCCTCAAATAGTGGCCGCTAGTTATTGGAAGCACTAGGTAATAAACGCCACCCTTGAATAAACGCCGCGGCACCTAATCAGTATGATTAGGCAATTATTCTAAATGGCAGGCAGGAAAAGTAGTCACTATATTAGTAATCATTTTAAAAAACAGTTTATTACTTTTAAAGTGCATATGTACAGATGTTACCCCATGTGGAACTATGGTGAGACTTGCGAGGGAATAAGAAAACTTGTATCTATGAAGGTACTAGGTAGTGTTGGGCAGTATTCTGGTATTTTTAGCTAGGTAAGGTATTCAGTTAATACCGGTATTGTTTTAAAATGATAACAAATACCAAAAGTAAGATATTTTAATTAAAGGGTGATAAACAGTACAACGCATATCCTGGAGTGTCTTATGATATGTGTTAATATTACTTGTTACATGTTATACTGTCTACTGTGCTTACTTATTAAAAACATTGTTAACAAAAATGCCGACTGTAAGATGTTAGTTGTGCTTGATCAAAATACCGTGGAATACTGAATACCGTTTTGAATTTGTAATACCGTATACCGGAAGTAAAATATTGATACCGCCCAACACTAGTACTAGGGCTGGAACGAAGCCTTCAAATGTTTCGAAGGTTTGAAGGCTAAGCAAACTTCGAAGGGTAAAATAATCCTTCGAAACTTCGTAAAGCACTCACGACACACAAATAAATTCGAAAGGATTACTAGTGAACATCGTTTTCTTTATTGCGGCAGCTTCTACACTTTGCACGATCGAGGTTTGTGTGCCACGCCCACTTTTAAGCTAACGCAATTTGGTTTAAAACACCTTATAAATGACACTTAGTGCATGAAAAAACATCATTTTAGCTTTGTACGATTGCTGTATGAACACGCCCATTTTTGTGATCAATGGATCACGTCATTCTTATAGTGAACTGCTGTTTCATGTTAATATACTTATCAAATAGCGTAACACCAAAGCTTCGAACCTTCGGTGCATTTTATCTACGAAGATTCGAAGGTTAAATTTTAACCTTCGTTCCAGTGCTAGAAGGTACTATGAGGGTACTATGTAGTAATATAACAAGTAGAACCCTATACTTGGTTTTTGAATAGCAGCCGTGCTGATTATTATTACATTGCAATAAGTGCCGCCCTCAAATATTAGCCCACTTGAATAGTGGCCGCGGTCATTTTGCAAAGATGATTGATAGTAGCCGTGGTTTTTAACCAAGTAAATATGGTATATATGAATTGTTGCATACTGTGACATCATATGAGATCACATGTGATAAGCATTTGTAGTAAAATTGATTGTAGTGGAAGCCATAAATAATCCTGATGAATGTATTGTATACCATATGGAACACTGAACATTATTAATTTAGCCTTAGGGTATCTCATCACATCATACACTAACTCACTTTATCCTTAGCATTAACATCTGCTCCTTTCTCAATCATTATCTTCACAATATCAGTGTGACCTGTCATTACTGCCCAGTGCAGTGGAGTTTGATGATCCTGTAGGAACATAACAGTTATACGGTTTCGCAACATGTTCACTACGTCACAAATAAAATGTATCCAATAAAGTAACAACTCATTGGCTTATTGTCAATCATATAACAGTGCAAAAAAAATGATGAGTGCCAGTCCAAGTGACTTTCTTGTAAAGCATAAACTAATGTCAATGAGCAATATTCCTTACTAATGTTTTCATGTCATTTATGTGTTATGTTTTTGTGCTGTTGTCTGCTGTACATCAGTAATGAAACTATTCAGTATTAAGTTGGATGTCTTCTATAGCGATTTTTGTTTCATTGATACTTGTCCTGCATGGGTGTTTGTCAAGTCGAGTTTCAGCTCGCACAAAATCTACCTGGGTAGCTAAATCGCAGCAGGTGAATAGTTAGTGACCTAAACTACATGTAACAGGTCACTAACTACTCGCCTGCTGCGATTTAGTTACCCAGGTAGATTTTGAGCGAGCTGAAACTCAATTTGATAAACACCCAGGATATGTGATGTAATGTTGTGCTCCTGTACTAGTGGCAACCCCTGGCTTCATTCACATCAATTGATAAGTTAATGTTTTGCGGTCTGACTTGTGATTATTTAAACTTTATTTCCATCAGCAGTAACACTACACAGGCCTTGGCCACCCATTTTGATTTCACTTCCTTTTTACCAGTCCTTTTTTTAGTTCTTGGCCACTCCTTTTTTATAGCCAGGGTGTTTTTGGTCGAGATTTCACTTCTTTTTTAGAAATAACAGGTCATTTATTAGTTACATATATGAATTGTTCTATTAGAGAGTATCGATCTATTGTTGCTACAAATACGGGTCACCAGGCTTTGTCACCAGGTCTAAACAAAGGCCCAGCGTGTCATCCCACCATGTATACTTATAAAGATGGCTTAATTCAACTATGTTGATATAAGCGCCTCTTTTAAAAAAATTCATCAAAAATTACACCTCCTTGTTTTCATGATCATAAAATCGGCTATGCTGCTCCGATTTACAAATCCATCAAAACGGTCCACTTTTAATGTTAGATTAGTGCCTGATAAAAATTTCAGCACCAACAGTTTTTTCCGGTAGGCGTGTCAACAAATTGGTTAAAATTTTTATCCACTATCGCTCATTTTTTCTTCAATTTTACTGCAAATCGTACCAAATTCTGTGGAGATGTAGGGTTTAGGTAGCGCTACTTGTGCACCAAATTTTGTTGAAATTGGTACTCAAGAACAGTTTCCATACGCTTTTATTGTTTGATGCGAAGAAGAAAAATACGAAGAAAATCTGACTAGTTTCAGGGACTCGTATCTCAGAAACTGCTGTGGCTATTTCTTTCAAATTTGGTATGTAAGGTACTGTATATGGTGACATTAAAATATGTAGATTTGTTAGAAACAGGTGCCATAGTTTTTGAGTTATGATAGGCTGAAATCGGCTACTTGACCGGTCGCTTAAATAACACACTGGTGTGCCCGCTCGTATTTCTTGGTTTCACGTATTTCTTGGCCACTGACACACGACCGTGTGTCTTGCACTTTAAAACAATAATCATTTTGTTACATCAATTTTTCGTTTGCTACAGCAAACGAAAGGTTGAGAGACATCTTGGATAAAACATCTGATGGCAAAAAATCACAGAGAGGTTCTTACCAAATACTGAAAAACTATTAATCGGTCAGAAAGCAGCAGAATATGGCACGATGGCTGCCATTAAGTTTTTGCCAAGAAATACCCGGAACTTTCCTAAAAAGAAACAACTGTCCGACGCCTAAAAAGACAGTATCAAGACAAATTGCGTGTAAAACAAGAGGTTCTGACTGCAGAAGCATTTGCTGGAAAGAAAAATGGACGTCCGTTGATGATAGGGGAGGAATTGGACATGCAGGTACAAGAGTACATCACTTATATGCGATCTACTGGAACTACTGTTAATACTGCCGTAGTTATTGCCTGTGCTGAAGGTATTTTGATGCATGAAGATGCTAATTTGCTAACAAGAGTTGATCTCAGCAAAGGCTGGGCACAGTATTTGCTGAAAAGAATGGACTATGTTAAACTGAAGGTCATAAGCAAAGCCAAAGTCACTGATGATAACTTAAGGCAAATTTTCTGTTAGAAGTCAAGCATGTAATTGCAATGGACGAAATTCCTACACAGTTTGTCATCAACTTTGATCAGACCGGTTTAAATATTGTTCCGGTTTCAGATTGGACTATGGAAGTTGAGGGAGCAAAGAGAGTTGAAGTGGCTGGGAAAGATAATAAGAAACAGATTACTGTTGTTTTGGGAGGATCATGTGTTGGAGATATTTTGCCTCCCTAGATAATATACGAAGGAAAAACGCCACGTTGTCTTCCAAAGTACAACTTTCCTGAAAAGTGGCATATCACATACTCAACTAATTACTAGTCTAACGAAACCTCAATGAAGGAATATGTTGACAATATCTTGTTGCCGTATGTTAAGGAGAAAGGAACAAATCTTAACCTTGCAGATGACTACCCTGCTTTAGTGCTATTTGATAATTTTAAGGCTCAATGTACTCCAAAGTTACTAACCCTCTTGGATCAAAACAATATTAATGTTGTGCTTATACCACCTAATTGCACAGATCCTCTTCAGCCGCTGGACATCAGTGTGAACAAACCTGTGAAAAATCAACTGCGGACCCAGTTTCAAAGTTCGTATGCACAGCAAGTATGCCATCAACGTCAGGAGGGTGAAGAGAAGAAACCTATTGACTTGAAGTTGAGTGCTATCAAGCCACTCAGTGCTAGTTGGATAGTGGCTGCCTGTAACTACCTAAAGAATAAGCCAGAAATTATCATTAATGGCTTTAGGATTGCTTCATGCACTTAATTTGATGATTTAACTTAAACACCTGTGATTTGTCTTTGATTACAATAACATTGTTTTTGTCTTACTTATTAATAATTACTGTACGATTATAGCTATGAATTAAAATTACAAATTGTCCCATTAAATAATACAATCATGCATTATAAGTACAGGTACCAGTGATTACTTGCATGGAAATGGTGACATGACTTCTTTAGTAAAACAATCCACCAAGTGGGGTCTCATCATCTCTTGACGGAATTTAAATTTACTTACATTAAAATTAAACAATAAAGCCACAGTAATGGCAATGGCAAACTAGCTGCAGTCCTTCCCCCCAGTTTGCTTTCGACATCGTGACATGGTAATGGTTAATTTTTCTGTGCCACGTTGATTCCTCTAGTCTCTTTGTCACAAAAGGTGAATAATGAATCAAAAATCTTAACCTCACCAGCCTTGCAGTTTAAAGTAGTTGCAGTTATCCAGTGGTGCCTGGTTGGGCAATGCACTATTTCAACATTATTCTCAATATCTTGAAACTTGCCATTGTACAAAGTCAACCGCATTCCGCCAACTTTAGGATGCTTTGTTTTAAGCAACCGTTGTGTGTAGTTTATTTCTCCATCAGATACCTCATCCCCCAAAATAATTTTCTCTATGTCAAAAGTCTTTTGCTTTTTGCAGGTGGTGAATCAGTGCTACTTGTTAGATCAACAGTTGGTCTAGGCTCAGATTTAGGGATTGTATCATTGACTACTGCCAGCACTGCAACATGGTCCTTAACATCAGTTTAAGGGTACTGTACTGTTTATGTTTCTTCGCTAATTCCTGTGCTTGTAATATTCAATGCAGTAACCAGCAAACTTTCAGTTTTAGCTGCTTCACTTTGGGTTTTAACAGTAAACTTTAGGACACACGGTATTTCAAGTCCGCCTTGTGGCAGATCCGCGGAATAACGACAAGCACCATTGACAACACAAATAATAGTACCTCCACTACTAATAAATATTGAACATATTGCAGATATCTTCCTCGGAACATGTCCAACTGTTGCCACAGTACCATCCTCAGCAACACTTCCCTTGATGGCTACAACATGTGTATCGTGGGGATTCCCGATCTCTCACTGGCAAAATAGATGGTCTGCTGGACTAGGACTCTCCCAAATACGCTTATACTCATGATATCCACGTATCATCGATTCTACTGAAAACGTTAAACACGCCACCTTTGTACACGTGTATCATGTAAAAAAACGGTGGGCTTTAAATCGAATTTACAAATGGACTGAATTCACCAAATTTTTTCTTCCAAACTTCCTGTAATCCTTATTCGCCAAACTTTTTTACGGCCAAAGTTTTCTTCCGTACGGTAATCATCTTAATTTCAGTGAGATATAACATTTCCGTAGTCTCCAGCCCTTCCATAAATAGCAAGGTATTTTAATACTAGGGGAAATGCACAGCATTGAGGGGCGAGCCTGGTGCTTTGATAGATGCATGTATACACTTTGCTACCACTGATGACCTTCATATGCAATTTCATATTGTAATAATTATAGCACAGGGAATAAAACATGTACAGTTCAGCCTCAGTGTAGCTATCTACATGATGGTCTTAAAATTTGTACCGGTACGTATTTCATGAAAACTAGCCAGATATTAATTACAGTAAAGTAAAGTAATTACAGCGAATTAAAATAACATATGTAATAATATCAATTCATCGCAAAAGGTATCACAAGCGTGGATAATAAGCAAGTCATGGGTGGTATCAGCTATTATAAAGAATAGAGACGTAGTGAGGCCTCGTGGCTTTTAAGGAAGATCTTATCTTTTATAAACAACATCTAATAGTCATCTATCTTTTATATTGTAGAAAATTATGTAGCTGGCTATAGGGCGGCAAGGCAGCTGATACTATACTTCAATGTATCTATCTAGCCATTCAGTGCTATATGCAATCCTAACATCAAATGATCAGCTTTACTATTGCTTACTAGGCTTTGAGTAGAAAGTTGTATTCACACATTGTGGTTAATAAATTATGGTTAGCACTTGAATGGTATATACATGCCTATGGTTAGTATTTAATGGTCCGTGTGCTATGGTTAGCACTCCATGTGTTTAATGTAATGCTTGAAATGTTTGATGTAATGTTGGTTTGCACTTAAACGGCTTTCAGCCATATAAAGGGATTTTAGATGTATCAAGCAAGCACGCACGCAAGCAAGCAAGAAGACAGATTTCACTGTTGATCCCATATGGAAGGGCTCGCTAAGGCTCGCCCCAATAAATGTTTTAAGAGAGTAACCAAGACACACGGTTATGTGTCAACAGTCAAGAAAGACACACAGGCACACACAAGTGTGTTATTTACGTGTTCAAGTAGCTGATTTCAACCTCTCATAACTCAATAACTATTGGGCCGATTAGTGCCTTCATATACCTCACATACAAATTTGAAAGAAACTGCCTCAGCAGTTCCTGAGATGAAAAAAACTTACTGAATTTTTTTGTAATTTTCTTCTAATGCTTCTTCTTCATAAAATTAATGCATGTAAAAACAACAACCTTCTCGTTCTTCGATTTCCATGAAATTTGGCACACCAATAGTGAAGTCAAAAATCTATATTTTCATAAAATTTTATACGATCCAATAAATTTGAGAAGATATGAATGATAGTTGATCAAGGTTTTACTGATTCATTGTCACGCCTACTGGAAAAAATGTTAGTGCTATCGTTCTGTAATTTTTATCAGCCATTCATATACTATTAGAAGTGGGTAAATCAGAGTAACATTTTACCGATTGTATGGTCAGTAAAACAAGTAGGTGTAATTTACAACTAGAATTCTTTAAAGAGGTGCTTATATTCAACATCACTTGAAATAAGTGGTCTATATGAGCCGGATGACCTGCTAATCCCCTTAGACCCGGTGACCTGTATGGTTAATAGAACAATCATAAATTTTATGTGTGATCTATTTCCATCAGAAGGCCACCCATTTTGATTTCACTTCCTTTTATAGTCCTTAGCCGCTACTTTTTATAGCCAGGGTGTATTAATTTTAGCGAACACATTATTTTTATTTTTATTCAATATCAAATGCTATAAAAACCCACAATACGGTACTAGTTTGTATTTGTGTGACTTTAGTGGTTACTAAGCTACGCTACAGAGTAGGAGTCATCACAATAGACACTCATCTTCTGAAACTTCTGAGATGACCAAATAATATAATTAAGGAACTTAATTTATGAACCTATTATGACAGAAGATACTATATCTTTAGTTCACTATTTATAAAAACCATCCAATAAGTTAAGCACTCATAGTGATGACAGTGATTTTGTAGTAGGTAAATCAATATCATCTTGAGCGTTTTTATAACTTAACCATTTGGTAATATAATAAGGCGAGGGAATTAGGGCCGTGCGATTAACTCGATTACACAATTAATCCATTATAACACTAATTGTTATATGCAATAATCAATTAATCACAAATGCATTAAGTACTATGTTTTAATGATTTCCATGCAATTCACATACATACATATACACAGTATTATGTGAGGAGCTTGTTGTATGTGTACAGTACCGTATAAAGGGAAAGTCACAAGACAGAAAACGTGAATTGCCCATGAGAGCTCCATTAGCGAGAAAATATTCACGGCAGACTTCAAAAGTTCCAAATTTCTTTTTAATGCACATCACGCAAAATTTAGGGCGCTTAATTAATGACACGCTCGACTTCGACGACACGTGTATATGCCATATGGATATAGAAGTCGAAAGCTGCGTTCAAACCAGTCAGCACGTGTACTGCACAATATGCATGTATTCCTATGTTAGGGGAACTCTTAATTTGCAAAAGAGAGTGAGATGATTCCGAGGATCAATATGCTGTGGCAATATGTAAAGACGAATATATCGTCATCGGTTACATTCCTTAGCCGGAGTTAAAGATGTGCGTTAAATGAAAAGGTCTGCTAGAAAAATTCGCGAATGGGTGAAAATTGAGAATGGTCGCACCAATTTTCAGTGAAACGGTATGCAAATTATGGGATAAATTCATTGGTTGAAATACACTGGAAATATGAAATTTACCTTGAAATATATAGCATGCAATTATAGTTGGTTCGCGTTCACTGTGCGGTCTGTAATTCTTTAATAACTTCTGGTAGGAACGAGCTAGAATAATTTTTTTTAGATAATCATGAAGCCCATCAAATGCCAGAGACAATTATAAAAGCACTTAAGCTGGAGCCAGCACTTGGAAGTTATGGAGCTTTTAAAATTTGCCATACATTTCCTATGTAGAAGCCGTTTAAGTACAATCCTTTGAAGTTACTGAGTTAACACATGTTTGTGACGTATAAAGCTAAGTAGACGCACCAATATTTCATCAGCAATAATAAGCGCCATACATTTTCGTCGCTAATAGTGAATTGTTTGCTCAAAGATACCACTGAAGGTACTGTAAATCTAGTGTAATTATAGCGTTATACATAGAACGCGACTTACCAATTCATTTTGATTTTATCATTCACACTGAATCTTATATTACCTCGCCATTCTTGGTTTATCGATACATATTTTCATTTAACATACTCATAGTCGCTCCAGAAGCGCTTTTCTTTCTTTAAAACAGTACAACACAAGTCTTGGTGAAGACGCCATTTTTGCGAACGTGAGCCTTTGTGCACGTATATTACGCATAATTAAAACCGTGACGTAGGAAACATATGTCCAAAACGCTTTGATCTTAAATGGCTTCATTTCAGCCGGCTCAACCGCACAGTGAACGCGAACCAACTATAATTGATTATGAATCAACAATCACATGCAATTACAATTATTCTCATAATCACACAGCCCTATGACACATTATTTATCACTGTTTAAAGCCATTATTAGACCACATGCCATCTTTTCCAAATCATTCTGAATCGACAGAATGGAAACACCACAATATCAGCACCACAAGGCCTAGTGGTCACCAGTAGTGAAAACTGTTACACACACATATGTACGTATGTATAACTACATAATATTATATAGCAGCACAAGTTACAGGTATAATATCAATGTATACGTGTAACAACATAACAGTGTAACAGTTATTATACATTGATATTATACCTGTAACTTGTGCTGCTATATAATATTATGTAGTTATACATACGTACATATGTGTGTGTAACAGTTGTAACACTGTTACACCTAATACTTAATGGATTTACAGTTAGTTATATATTATACATATAACTGATAACCTTAACCAACAAAATGTGTTATAGGTACAACATTATAACATGTAGAGAAGTAGCTTGTGATAATCAATTCACACACACATACACACACACACACACACACACACACGCACACGCACACACACACACACGCACACACACAAACACACTGTGTACATCTTATTCTGCTAATGTAGCATATATGTATGTAATTATAATATTTGAAGTGGTAAAACCATCACATCATACACTAACTCACATCATTCTTAGCATTAACATCAGCTCCTTTCTCAATCAGTAACTTCACAACATCAGTATGACCTTCTATTGCTGCCCAGAGCAGTGGAGTTCGATGATACTGTAGGAACATAACAGTTATATGGCTTCACAACATGTTCACTACAACACAAACAACTCATTGGCTTATTGTCACATACAACACACAATCTTTACTACTACAGTCAATAGATGAGTAAACAGTTTCACTGAAACACTCTAATAAAACATTCACTAGGTTGTAGCCAATACAATGAGTACTTTCATACCATCAATGATATGTGCTATACTGTACAATGGCTGAATTGTATGTTGAAATATCGTTGTACAGCAAGTTTAACAAATAATACATTAAAATAACATTATTATAGTGACCATGGATCACTTTAAGCAAAATTCAATGATGCACTTATTTAGTGATTTATCAAGTAGCTGCAATTGATAATGCACTTTGATGAAAAAAGTACCTTAACAAGATGAAAACTTACGATTTTGAGATCCCCATTGACAAACCATATTGCTAGACCGTACCAGTCAAAATAGGGATCTCAAATATAATAGAATTTTAAGTTCTCATCTTGTTTAAGTACTTTTTTCACAATCCTTATTCAAATTAACATTTTTTAAAATTTATTCGTACAAATTGCTAAATTAGTAATTACTCAGCTAGCTTAGGAGATGTGGTGTAGTGTAGGAATATCTGTGAAGATTGTTAATGTCTTCATAAGTGATAACAATTACTGCACACTGGGTTTTTACAGCAAGACATTTATTTTAGCTAATGGTCTAATTTGATATAATTTACATTCGCTAAAAGTTTTGATTAATTGGGGTGAGCCTGAGCGAGCCCCACATAAATGGTGTATCGAGTCGAAATCACTGCATTCCGATGGTACGACGTACGTACGTACGTTACTCTAATTGTAAGCGCTATGGTAAGCAGTTATACACGCTTACTTAGCTATTTATAAATTATAGACTATAGTCTACGCGCCTATGCAAATATAATGTGGTTCTTCAGTTAGACACCATCATGCGGTCTCTTTCTATCGCTACTCACGACTGTCGCCGTGGCAAACAGTTATGCTAGCTAGCTAAGCTACTCCACAGTTATAGTGTCTACGCGCTTACGCTCTCGCAAATTAATATGTATAGTACCTACAGGTACTTCAGTCAGACACCTGTCACAAGGTCTCAGTATAGATATATCACTACTCACGACTGGCAAAGAAATAAAGTTATGACAAAAATATTTCCAATCTAAGCGCCATTATATAAGCACTTGCTATATGCATATAGGCTTATGCATAGAGACAAAGTGCTTAATTAACAAAGTGGACTAATTGCACTAATTTAATACAAAGTTCTATACATCAATAGCTAATGTAATTATGCAAGAGTCATGTAGTCTAACTATAGAGTGTGCTTCATCAAGACTATAGACAATTATCAGCATCACCAGTCACTGATCTTGTCACTTGTGATTATTGAAGGAGTCATGATCATTCCAATTTCATCACTTAATTTTTACACAAAAGTGTGACCTTACTTTTAAACTATATATAGCCAGGCTATATCATCGCCTTAGAAAACAATTAATAATATCTCACTAACACAACATGACCTTGGCATGTATAATGTTAACTATGCATACATGTCGCCAAACTTCGCAAAGGCTCGCCCCACGATGTTGAAACATCTGTCTAGTTATTGATAGTGTGAGTTTTTGCATCATGTATGGAACCCAGATTACTACTATAACAGAAAGGGCTTCCAAACACCAGCCAAATGCTTTCCAGTTAAATATACTGTTACAACAAACCGTGAATGAACGAGCAAAGCTTATGCTAGTCTGTCATAGCCAGACACTTTTACTGGTGGGGCCTTATCAATATAAGCGCCCATCTCCCCAGAATGTCCACATGAATTGCCATAGAAAATATTTGCCTCACCCAAAACTACTGTTTAGATTTCATTGTACACGATAATGAAGCCACATATGTGCGCTAGTCATGCAAGTCGCCCGTTCACACCCCCACATAAAAACATCTGGCAGCTGAACACACAAATATAGAGATGCATGACTGTTCAGTGAGATACAACATCTCCATAGCCTCCAGCCATTCCATAAATAGCAAGGTATTTCAATATAAATGTTATAAGAGAGTAACCAAGACACACGGTCATGTGTCAACAGTCAAGAAAGACACACAGGCACACAAGTGTGTTATTTACGTGTTCAAGTAGCTGATTTCAACCTCTCATAACTCAATAACTATTGGGCCGATTAGTGCCTTCATATACCTCACATACAAATTTGAAAGAAATTGCCTCAGCAGTTCCTGAGATGAAAAAAACTTACTGAATTTTATTGTAATTTTCTTCTAATGCTTCTTCTTCATAAAATTAATGCATGTAAAAACAACAACCTTCTAGTTCTTCGATTTTCATGAAATTTGGCACACCAATAGTGCAGTCTAAAATCTATATTTTCATAAAATTTCATAAAATCCAATAAATTTGAGAAGATATGAATGATGGTTGATCAAAATTTTACTGAATCATTGTCACGCCTACTGGAAAAAATGTTAGTGCTATCGTTATGTAATTTTTATCAGCCATTCATATACTATTAGAAATGGGTAAATCAGAGTAACATTTTACCGATTGTATGGTCAGTAAAACAAGTAGGTGTAATTTTCAACCAGAATTCTTTAAAGAGGTGCTTATATTCAACATCGCTTGAAATAAGTGGTCGGATGACCTGCTAAGCCCCTTAGACCTGGTGACCTGTATGGTTAATAGAACAGTCATTAATTTTATCTGTGATCTATTTCCATCAGCAATAACACTAGGCCACCCATTTTGATTTCACTTCCTTTTATGGTCCTAAGCCGCTACTTTTATAGCCAGGGTGTATTAATTTTAGTGAACTCATTATTTTTATTTTTATTCAATATGCAGATGCTATAAAAACCCACAATACGGTACTAGTTTGTATTTGTGTGACTTTAGTGGTTACTAAGCTACGCTACAGAGTAGAGGGAGTCATCACGATAGACACTCATCTTCTGAAACTGCTGAGATGACCAAATAATATAATTAAGGCACTTAATTTATGAACCTACTATGACAGAAGATACTATATCGTTACTTCACTATTTATAAAAACCATCCAATAAGTTAAGCACTTATAGAGATGACAGTGATTTTGTAGTAGGTAAATCAATATTTCTTAAATCATCTTGAGCGTTTTTATAACTTAACCATTTGGTAATATAATAAGGCGAGGGCATTAGGGCCGTGCGATTAACTCAATTACACAATTAATCCATTATAACACTAATTGTTATATGCAATAATTAATAATCACAAATGCATTAAGTACTGTGTTTTAATGATTTCCATGCAATTCACATACATACATATACACAGTATTATGTGAGGAGCTTGTTGTATGTGTACAGTACCGTATAAAGGGAAATTCACAAGACAGAAAACGTGAATTGCCCATGAGAGCTCCATTAGTGAGAAAACATTCACAGAAGACATCAAAGTTCCGAACTTCTTTTTAATGCACATCACGCATAATTTAGGGAGCTTAATTTATGACACGCTCGACTTCGATGACACGTGTATATGCCATATGGATATAGAAGTCGAAAGCTGCGTTCGAACCAGTCAGCGCGAGTACAGCACAATATGCATGGATTCCTATGTTAGGGGAACTCTAATTTGCAAAAGAGAGTGAGATGATTCCGAGGATCGATATGCTGTGGCAATATGTAAAGACGAACATATCATCATCGGTTACATTCCTTAGCCGGATTTAAAGATGTGAGTTAAATAAAAAGGTTTGCTAGAAAAATTCACGAATGGCCAACAAAACGTGAAAATTGAGAATGGTCGCACCAATTTCCCGTTAAATGGTATGCAAATTATGGGATAAATTCATTGCTTGAAATACGCTGGAAATATGAAATTTACCTTGAAATATATAGCATGCGATTAATTGATTATGAATCAACAATCACATGCAATTACAATTATTCTCATAATCACACAGCCCTATGACACATTATTTATCACTGTTTAAAGCCATTATTAGACCACATGCCATCTTTTCCAAATCATTCTGAATCGACAGAATGGAAACACCACAATATCAGCACCACAAGGCCTAGTGGTCACCAGTAGTGAAAACTGTTACACACACATATGTACGTATGTATAACTACATAATATTATATAGTAGCACAAGTTACAGGTATAATATCAATGTATACGTGTAACAACATAACAGTGTAACAGTTATTATACATTGATATTATACCTGTAACTTGTGCTGCTATATAATATTATGTAGTTATACATACGTACATATGTGTGTGTAACAGTTGTAACACTGTTACACCTAATACTTAATGGATTTACAGTTAGTTATATATTATACATATAAAACAGCTATGTATAATAGCACCTGTTAACATAACAGTTGTGCAAAAACAAAGTGTATATGTAACAGTGCATGTAACAGTGTTACACAGAAATTATCTGTAAAAGTGATCTCATATCATGCCACATATGTACTGTGCATATGTGCCCATTAATTGCACTGTATCAGAACCCATCAACAACCCCCATAGTGATCCTATTAATCAAACTATGAGGAGAATGTGCATAACTGATAACCTTAACCAACAAAATGTGTTATAGGTACAACATTATAACATGTAGAGAAGTAACTTGTGATAATCAATTCACACACACACGCACACGCACACACAAACACACTGTGTACATTTTATTCTGCTGATGTAGCATATATGTATGTAATTATAATATTTGAAGTGGTAAATCCATCACATTATACACTAACTCACATCATGATTGTTAGCATTAACATCAGCTCCTTTCTCAATCAGTAACTTCACAATGTCAGTATGACCACTCATTGCTGCCAAGTGCAGTGGAGTTCGATGATCCTGTAGGAACATAACAGTTATATGGCTTCACAACATGTTCACTACAACACAAACAACTCATTGGCTTATTGTCACATACAACACACAATCTTTACTACTACAGTCAATAGATGAGTAAACAGTTTCACTGAAACACTCTAATAAAATATTGACTAGGTTGTAGCCAATACAATGAGTACTTTCATACCATCATGATATGTGCTATACTGTACAATGGCTGAATCGTATGTTGAAATATCGTTGTACAGCAAGTTTAACAAATAATACAACATTATCATAGTGATCATGGATCACTTTAAGCAAAATACAATGATGCACTAATTTAGTGATTTATCAAGTAGCTGCAATTGATAATGCACTTTGATGAAAAAAGTACCTTAACAAGATGAAAACTTACGATTTTGAGATCCCCATTGACAAACCATATTGCTAGACCGTACCACAGTCAAAATAGGGATCTCAAATATAATAGAATTTTAAGTTCTCATCTTGTTTAAGTACTTTTTTCACAATCCTTATTCAAATTAACATTTTTTTAAATTTATTCTTACAAATTGCTAAATTAGTAATTACTCAGCTAGCGTAGGAGATGTGGTGTAGTGTAGGAATATCTGTGAAGATTGTTAATGTCTTCATAAGTGATAACAATTACTGCACACTGGGTTTATACAGCAAGACATTTATTTTAGCGAATGGTCTAA
This sequence comes from Spongia lamella, assembly GCA_963930835.1. NCBI lineage: Eukaryota > Metazoa > Porifera > Demospongiae > Dictyoceratida > Spongiidae > Spongia > Spongia lamella. The sequence continues at coordinate 9,518,296 of OZ005752.1, forward strand.
TTTACATTGGCTAAAATTTTTGATTAATTGGGGCGAGCCTGAGCGAGCCCCACATAAATGGAATCTCAGCGCCATTATATAAGCACTTGCTATAAATAGATATATGCGTATAGGCTTATGCATAGAGACAAAGCGCTTAATTAACAAAGTGGACTAATTGCACTAATTTAAGGGTGCCCGCGGGTTTCTGAAGCCATTGAAGCATCTTAGTTGTTAACCGCATGCGGCTATTACATCATGTTCCGTATTTGTACGTATATTTATATATCCGTTTCTGGCGGCCATTGTTGTTTTCGCGCACAAAGAAATGCTGGAGAGAAGGAATCTCGGAAAGAATAGGGCTGAACAGGGCTTATTACTCTCATATCGCTAAGTGACGATTTGCTGACACTGATTCTGATATTTCTACGCCAGTATCTGTAGACACTAGTTTGCGTATGGTATCTTCTCGAGATTGTTTATCAGGTACTAAGATAAAACTAATCCTTTATACATTTGGTAGGAAGCAGCGCTCTACGTGACATAACTAGTTCAGCGTTGCAAGAAACAGCGGACCAACGGCAGCGCCGGAAAATGAACCAGCCAAACCGACAGCTCGCAGCAGTCGTCAACAGCCCAGCAAGAGGGCGAGACGGCGTTCCAACTGAAGACCACAGGTGAAGGCCTGCCAAGCAATAGATAAAGTGCAGAAGAATATTCGGATGAGGTTGTAAACTATAGGGCAAAGGTAATGTATAAACCCATGGAAAGGATACAGGTATCTCTACTATTCGTTCCATGCAGTGGTTGTGAGCGGCAGAGCCCACGTCCTGCATAAATTATCCAGCTTAGCACAATGGATTTATCTTGCAGTGATGCATCACAACCTTGTTTCTTGGGTTGGTATACCCATGTGCAATCGGCAGGGGTACTAGTGGTTGTGTGACCAGGTTTTGTGAAGTGTGGTGACAAAGCCCAGTGCCAGACCGCCACATTTATTTAACAAGAGGGTAGCTACGTACCACTTAAATTATTCACCTGTCACTTTGCATGATGTAGATTTTGACTGGTTTACCCATCGTACAATGCATGGGAAGGGTACCAATTTGGGAGGGTACATCATGATCATCTGGTGCAGAGGGAGACATGCAAGATAAAATTTTCTGTAGACAGATACACTGCAATTAGTCAGTTAAATATTACACTGGGGAACAGCCCATGCAGCGGCAATATACTTACTGCCTGGTGGTATGTATTATACGTTAAATATGCTTTTACCGGGTTTTTGCACTGGGAAACAAACAGTCAGTTTTGTCAATAGAGGACTTGTTACTGCCTGGTGTAGTACATACATATACTATTACTGATGTGTATATTACAGCTAGGAATCGGTAGTACATTTTTACTCCATGAGATTGGCTTGGTGATGATGGTATACTGAAAGAAGGATCAATGAGCCTCTAAGGCTTTTTCTCCTGTGCCTAAGTATTTTGAAGAAGGTCTAAGGCCTGCACAAGTGGATCAGTAACACTACATGTTTGCAGAAGATTGAGTAGAAGCAAGAATAAATAAAGTTTTTGTTAGATCAGTAACATAGTGATTGTGTTTTTATGTTTGTGGTTTTAAAAAATTTGTTTTATTAACCATAATTGTTTGAACGGCGCACGCTAGATCAACAGGGTCTTGAAAAAAGCGATTTACTTTTTTGAATGACTATCGAGAAGCTTTGAAACTTTTCCTGGCTAATCTTCAATAAATTTGGAAGGCTTCAGCGCTTGAATATTTTTTATAAGTGGCTCTAGTCGTTTGTCATGCCGATTTAAAGTTGGAGTCCCATTGCGTGACTTCACTTTTCGTTCTTTTACTGAAGAATGGTTAGTGGAATTGCAAAATCCAAGCGAGAAGATTTGACAAATCGTCTGAGAAGGTTCTTAATCGAAAAATGGAATCGCTGCGAGGTATTGTACGAAACTAGTTTTAGAAAAACGGTCGTTCGCTTTGAAGCATTGGTGTGCGACTATACATTGGTGTTAAGGAATTTAGTTTGATTTATTTGAAAGCTTAAGCTTGCTAGTTTCTTATAAACCATGTCTAGCCGCCATGCATTAATTCCAATTTTAAGAGAGAATGTATAAAAAGTGTCGTATGTATGGCTTCAGAAACCCGCGGGCACCCTTAATACAAAGTTCTATACATCAATAGCTAATGAATTATGCAAGTATCATGTAGTCTAACTATAGAGTGTGCTTCATCAAGACTATAGACAATTATCAGCATCACCAGTCACTGATCTTGTCACTTGTGATTATTGAAGGAGTCATGATCATTCCAATTTCATCACTTAATTTATACACGAAAGTGTGACCTTACTTTTAAACTATATATAGCCAGGCTATATCATCGCCTTAGAAAACAATTAATAATATCTCACTAACACAACATGACCTTGGCATGTATAATGTTAACTATGCATACATGTCGCCAAACTTCGCGAAGGCTCGCCCCACGATGTTGAAACATCTGTCTAGTTATTGATAGTGTGAGTTTTTGCATCATCTATGGAACCCAGATTACTACTATAACAGAAAGGGCTTCCAAACACCAGCCAAATGCTTTCCAGTTAAATATACTGTTACAACAAACCGTGAATGAACGAGCAAAGCTTATGCTAGTCTGTCATAGCCAGACACTTTTACTGTGAGGATCCTTATCAATATAAGCGCCGCTATCCCCAGAATGTCCACATCAATTGCCATAGAAAATATTTGCCTCACCCAAAACTACTGTTTAGATCTCATTGTACACAATAATGAAGCCACATATGTGCGCTAGTCATGCAAGTCACCTGTTCACACCCCCACATAAAAACATCTGGCAGCTGAACACACAAATATAGAGATGCATGACTGTTCAGTGAGATATAACATCTCCATAGTCTCCAGCCCTTCCATAAATAGCAAGGTGTTTTAATATAAATGTTATAAGAGAGTAACCAAGACACACGGTCTTGTGTCAACAGTCAAGAAAGACACACAGGCACACAAGTGTGTTATTTACGTGTTCAAGTAGCTGATTTCAACCTCTCATAACTCAATAACTATTGGGCCGATTAGTGCCTTCATATACCTCACATACAAATTTGAAAGAAATTGCCTCAGCAGTTCCTAGATGAAAAAAACTTACTGAATTTTTTTGTAATTTTCTTCTAATGCTTCTCCTTCATAAAATTAATGCATGTAAAAACAACAACCTTCTCATTCTTCGATTTCCATGAAATTTGGCACACCAATAGTGCAGTCTAAAATCTATGTTTTCAAAAAATTTCATACGATCCAATAAATTTGAGAAGATATGAATGATGGTTGATCAAAATTTTACTGAATCATTGTCACGCCTACTGGAAAAAATGTTAGTGCTATCGTTCTGTAATTTTTATCAGCCATTCATATACTATTAGAAGTGGGTAAATCAGAGTAAAATTTTACCGATTGTATGGTCAGTAAAAAAGTAGGTGTAATTTTCAACCAGAATTCTTTAAAGAGGTGCTTATATTCAACATCGCTTGAAATAAGTGGTCGGATGACCTGCTAAGCCCCTTAGACCCGGTGACCTGTATGGTTAATAGAACAGTCATTAATTTTATATGTGATCTATTTCCATCAGAAGGCCGCCCATTTTGATTTCACTTCCTTTTATAGTCCTTAGCCGCTACTTTTTATAGCCAGGGTGTATAAATTTTAGCGAACTCATTATTTTTATTTTTATTCAATATGCAGATGCTATAAAAACCCACAATACGGTACTAGTTTGTATTTGTGTGACTTTAGTGGTTACTAAGCTACGCTACAGAGTAGAGGGAGTCATCACAATAGACACTCATCTTCTGAAACTTTTGAGATGACCAAATAATATAATTAAGGAACTTACTTTATGAACCTACTTTGACAGAAGATACTATATCGTTAGTTCACTATTTATAAAAACCATCCAATAAGTTAAGCACTTATAGAGATGACAGTGATTTTGTAGTAGGTAAATCAATATTTCCTAAATCATCTTGAGCGTTTTTATAACTTAACCATTTGGTAATATAATAAGGCGAGGGCATTAGGGCCGTGCGATTAACTCGATTACACAATTAATCCATTATAACACTAATTGTTATATGCAATAATCACAAATAATCAATTAATCACAAATACATTAAATACTGTGTTTTAATGATTTCCATGCAATTCACATACATTAATTCATATACACAGTATTATGTGAGGAGCTTGTTGTACGTGTACAGTACCGTATAAAGGGAAATTCACAAGACAGAAAACGTGAATTACCCATGAGAGCTCCATTAGCGAGAAAACATTCACGGCAGACATCAAAGTTCCTAATTTCTTATTAAATGCACATCACGCATAATTTAGGACGCTTAATTTATGACATGCTCGACTTCGACAACATGTGTATATGCCATATGGATATAGAAGTCGAAAGCTGCGTTCGAACCAGTCAGCACATGTACAGCACAATATGCATGGATTCCTATGTTAGGGGAACTCTTAATTTGCAAAAGAGGGTGAGATGATTCCGAGGATCAATATGCTGTGGCAATATGTAAAGACGAATATATCGTCATAGGTTACATTCCTTAGCCGGAGTTAAAGATGTGCGTTAAATGAAAAGGTTTGCTAGAAAAATTCGCGAATGGCCAACAAAACATGAAAATTGAGAATGGTCGTGCCATTTCCCGTTAAACGGTATGCAAATTATGGGATAAATTCATTGGTTGAAATATGGTTGAAATATGAAATTTACCTTGAAATATATAGCATGCAATTAATTGATTATGAATCAACAATCACATGCAATTACAATTATTCTCATAATCACACAGCCCTATGACACATTATTTATCACTGTTTAAAGCCATTATTAGACCACATGCCATCTTTTCCAAATCATTCTGAATCGACAGAATAGAAACACCACAATATCAGCACCACAAGGCCTAGTGATCACCAGTAGTGAAAACTGTTACACACACATATGTACGTATGTATAACTACATAATATTAAATAGTAGCACAAGTTACAGGTATAATATCAATGTATACGTGTAACAACATAACAGTGTAACAGTTATTATACATTGATATTATACCTGTAACTTGTGCTGCTATATAATATTATGTAGTTATACATACATACATATGTGTGTGTAACAGTTGTAACACTGTTACACCTAATACTTAATGGATTTACAGTTAGTTATATATTATACATATAAAACAGCTATGTATAATAGCACCTGTTAGCATAACAGTTGTGCAAAAACAAAGTGTATATGTAACAGTGCATGTAACAGTGTTACACAGAAATTATCTGTAAAAGTGATCTCATATCATGCCACATATGTACTGTGCATATGTGCCCATTAATTGCACTGTATCAGAACCCATCAACAACCCCCATAGTGATCCTATTAATCAAACTATGAGGAGAATGTGCATAACTGATAACCTTAACCAACAAAATGTGCTATAGGTACAACATTATAACATGTAGAGAAGTAACTTGTGATAATCAATTCACACACACACACACACACACACATGCACACGCACACGCACACACAAAAACACACTGCGTACATCTTATTCTGCTAATGTAGCATATATGTATGTAATTATAATATTTGAAGTGGTAAAACCATCACATTTTACACTAACTCACTTTATCCTTAGCATTAACATCAGCTCCTTTCTCAATCAGTATCTTCACAATATCAGTATGAATACTCATTGCTGCCAAGTGCAGTGGAGTTCGATGATCCTGTAGGAACATACAGTTATATGGCTTCACAACATGTACACTACAACACAAACAACTCATTGGCTTATTGTCACATACAACACACAATCTTTACTACTACAGTCAATAGATGAGTAAACAGTTTCACTGAAACACTCTAATAAAACATTCACTAGGTTGTAGCCAATACAATGAGTACTTCCATACCATCAATGATATGTGCTATACTGTACAATGGCTGAATTGTATGTTGAAATATCGTTGTACAGCAAGTTTAACAAATAATACATTAAAATAACATTATTATAGTGACCATGGATCACTTTAAGCAAAATACAATGATGCACTAATTTAGTGATTTATCAAGTAGCTGCAATTGATAATGTACTTTGATGAAAAAAGTACCTTAACAAGATGAAAACTTACGATTTTGAGATCCCCATTGACAAACCATATTGCTAGACCGTACCACAGTCAAAATAGGGATCTCAAATATAATAGAATTTTAAGTTCTCATCTTGTTTAGGTACCTTTTTCACAATAATTATTCAAATTAACATTTTTTTAAATTTATTCGTACAAATTGCTAAATTAGTAATTACTCAGCTAGCGTAGGAGATGTGGTGTAGTGTAGGAATATCTGTGAAGATTGTTAATGTCTTCATAAGTGATAACAATTACTGCACACTGGGTTTTTACAGCAAGATATTTATTTTAGCGAATGGTCTAATTTGATATAATTTACATTGGCTAAAAGTTTTGATTAATTGGGGCGAGCCTGAGCGAGCCCCACATAAATGGTGTATCGAGTCGAAATCACTGCATTCCGATGGTACGACGTACGTAAGTTACTCTAATTGTAAGCGCTATGGTAAGCAGATATACACGCTTACTTAGCTATTTATAAATTATAGACTATAGTCTACGCGCCTATGCAAATATAATGTGGTTCTTCAGTTAGACACCGTCATGCGGTCTATTTCTATCGCTACTCACGACTGTCGCTGTGGCAAACAGTTATGCTAGCTAGCTAAGCTACTCCACAGTTATAGCGTCTACGCGCTTACGCTGTCGCAAATTAATATGTATAGTAGCTACTTCAGTTAGACACCTATCACAAGGTCTCAGTATAGATATATCACTACTCACGACTGGCAAAGAAATAAAGTTATAACGAAAATATTTCCAATCTAAGCGCCATTATATAAGCACTTGCTATAAATAGATATATGCGCTTATATGCATATAGGCTTATGCATAGAGACAAAGTGCTTAATTAACAAAGTGGACTAATTGCACTAATTTAATACAAAGTACTATACATCAATAGCTAATGTAATTATGCAAGAGTCATGTAGTCTAACTATAGAGTGTGCTTCATCAAGACTATAGACAATTATCAGCATCACCAGTCACTGATCTTGTCACTTGTGATTATTGAAGGAGTCATGATCATTCCAATTTCATCACTTAATTTTTACACAAAAGTGTGACCTTACTTTTAAACTATATATAGCCAGGCTATATCATCGCCTTAGAAAACAATTAATAATATCTCACTAACACAACATGACCTTGGCATGTATAATGTTAACTATGCATACATGTCGCCAAACTTCGCAAAGGCTCGCCCCACGATGTTGAAACATCTGTCTAGTTATTGATAGTGTGAGTTTTTGCATCATGTATGGAACCCAGATTACTACTATAACAGAAAGGACTTCCAAACACCAGCCAAATGCTTTCCAGTTAAATATACTGTTACAACAAACCGTGAATGAACGAGCAAAGCTTATGCTAGTCTGTCATAGCCAGACACTTTTACTGTGAGGGGCCTTATCAATATAAGCGCCCATCTCCCCAGAATGTCCACATGAATTGCCATAGAAAATATTTGCCTCACCCAAAACTACTGTTTAGATCTCATTGTACACAATAATGAAGCCACATATGTGCGCTAGTCATGCAAGTCGCCCGTTCACACCCCCACATAAAAACATCTGGCAGCTGAACACACAAATATAGAGATGCATGACTGTTCAGTGAGATACAACATCTCCATAGCCTCCAGCCATTCCATAAATAGCAAGGTATTTCAATATAAATGTTATAAGAGAGTAACCAAGACACACGGTCATGTGTCAACAGTCAAGAAAGACACACAGGCACACAAGTGTGTTATTTACGTGTTCAAGTAGCTGATTTCAACCTCTCATAACTCAATAACTATTGGGCCGATTAGTGCCTTCATATACCTCACATACAAATTTGAAAGAAATTGCCTCAGCAGTTCCTGAGATGAAAAAAACTTACTGAATTTTATTGTAATTTTCTTCTAATGCTTCTTCTTCATAAAATTAATGCATGTAAAAACAACAACCTTCTAGTTCTTCGATTTTCATGAAATTTGGCACACCAATAGTGCAGTCTAAAATCTATATTTTCATAAAATTTCATAAAATCCAATAAATTTGAGAAGATATGAATGATGGTTGATCAAAATTTTACTGAATCATTGTCACGCCTACTGGAAAAAATGTAAGTGCTATCGTTCTGTAATTTTTATCAGCCATTCATATACTATTAGAAATGGGTAAATCAGAGTAACATTTTACCGATTGTATGGTCAGTAAAACAAGTAGGTGTAATTTTCAACCAGAATTCTTTAAAGAGGTGCTTATATTCAACATCGCTTGAAATAAGTGGTCGGATGACCTGCTAAGCCCCTTAGACCTGGTGACCTGTATGGTTAATAGAACAGTCATTAATTTTATCTGTGATCTATTTCCATCAGCAATAACACTAGGCCACCCATTTTGATTTCACTTCCTTTTATGGTCCTTAGCCGCTACTTTTATAGCCAGGGTGTATTAATTTTAGCGAACTCATTATTTCTATTTTTATTCAATATGCAGATGCTATAAAAACCCACAATACGGTACTAGTTTGTATTTGTGTGACTTTAGTGGTTACTAAGCTACGCTACAGAGTAGAGGGAGTCATCACGATAGACACTCATCTTCTGAAACTTCTCAGATGACCAAATAATATAATTAAGTCACTTAATTTATGAACCTACTATGACAGAAGATACTATATCGTTAGTTGACTATTTATGAAAACCATCCAATAAGTTAAGCACTTATAGAGATGACAGTGATTTTGTAGTAGGTAAATCAATATTTCTTAAATCATCTTGAGCGTTTTTATAACTTAACCATTTGGTAATATAATAAGGCGAGGGCATTAGGGCCGTGCGATTAACTCAATTACACAATTAATCCATTATAACACTAATTGTTATATGCAATAATTAATAATCACAAATGCATTAAGTACTGTGTTTTAATGATTTCCATGCAATTCACATACATACATATACACAGTATTATGTGAGGAGCTTGTTGTATGTGTACAGTACCGTATAAAGGGAAATTCACAAGACAGAAAACGTGAATTGCCCATGAGAGCTCCATTAGTGAGAAAACATTCACAGAAGACATCAAAGTTCCGAACTTCTTTTTAATGCACATCACGCATAATTTAGGAAGCTTAATTTATGACACGCTCGACTTCGATGACACGTGTATATGCCATATGGATATAGAAGTCGAAAGCTGCGTTCGAACCAGTCAGCGCGAGTACAGCACAATATGCATGGATTCCTATGTTAGGGGAACTCTAATTTGCAAAAGAGAGTGAGATGATTCCGAGGATCGATATGCTGTGGCAATATGTAAAGACGAACATATCATCATCGGTTACATTCCTTAGCCGGATTTAAAGATGTGCGTTAAATAAAAAGGTTTGCTAGAAAAATTCACGAATGGCCAACAAAACGTGAAAATTGAGAATGGTCGCACCAATTTCCCGTTAAATGGTATGCAAATTATGGGATAAATTCATTGCTTGAAATACGCTGGAAATATGAAATTTACCTTGAAATATATAGCATGCGATTAATTGATTATGAATCAACAATCACATGCAATTGCAATTATTCTCATAATCACACAGCCCTATGACACATTATTTATCACTGTTTAAAGCCATTATTAGACCACATGCCATCTTTTCCAAATCATTCTGAATCGACAGAATGGAAACACCACAATATCAGCACCACAAGGCCTAGTGATCACCAGTAGTGAAAACTGTTACACACACATATGTACGTATGTATAACTACATAATATTATATAGCAGCACAAGTTACAGGTATAATATCAATGTATACGTGTAACAACATAACAGTGTAACAGTTATTATACATTGATATTATACCTGTAACTTGTGCTGCTATATAATATTATGTAGTTATACATACATACATATGTGTGTGTAACAGTTGTAACACTGTTACACCTAATACTTAATGGATTTACAGTTAGTTATATATTATACATATAAAACAGCTATGTATAATAGCACCTGTTAGCATAACAGTTGTGCAAAAACAAAGTGTATATGTAACAGTGCATGTAACAGTGTTACACAGAAATTATCTGTAAAAGTGATCTCATATCATGCCACATATGTACTGTGCATATGTGCCCATTAATTGCACTGTATCAGAACCCATCAACAACCCCCATAATGATCCTATTAATCAAATTATGAGGAGAATGTGCATAACTGATAACCTTAACCAACAAAATGTGTTATAGGTACAACATTATAACATGTAGAGAAGTAACTTGTGATAATCAATTCACACACACACGCACACGCACACACAAACACACTGTGTACATCTTATTCTGCTGATGTAGCATATATGTATGTAATTATAATATTTGAAGTGGTAAATCCATCACATTATACACTAACTCACATCATCATTCTTAGCATTAACATCAGCTCCTTTCTCAATCAGTAACTTCACAATGTCAGTATGACCACTCAATGCTGCCCAGTGCAGTGGAGTTAGATGACCCTGTAGGAACATAACAGTTATATGGCTTCACAACATGTTCACTACAACACAAACAACTCATTGGCTTATTGTCACATACAACACACAATCTTTACTACTACAGTCAATAGATGAGTAAACAGTTTCACTGAAACACTCTAATAAAACATTCACTAGGTTGTAGCCAATACAATGAATACTTTCATACCATCAATGATATGTGCTATACTGTACAATGGCTGAATTGTATGTTGAAATATCGTTGTACAGCAAGTTTAACAAATAATACAACATTATCATAGTGATCATGGATCACTTTAAGCAAAATACAATGATGCACTAATTTAGTGATTTATCAAGTAGCTGCAATTGATAATGCACTTTGATGAAAAAAGTACCTTAACAAGATGAAAACTTACGATTTTGAGATCCCCATTGACAAACCATATTGCTAGACCGTACCACAGTCAAAATAGGGATCTCAAATATAATAGAATTTTAAGTTCTCATCTTGTTTAAGTACTTTTTTCACAATCCTTATTCAAATTAACATTTTTTTAAATTTATTCTTACAAATTGCTAAATTAGTAATTACTCAGCTAGCGTAGGAGATGTGGTGTAGTGTAGGAATATCTGTGAAGATTGTTAATGTCTTCATAAGTGATAACAATTACTGCACACTGGGTTTATACAGCAAGACATTTATTTTAGCGAATGGTCTAATTTACATTGGCTAAAATTTTTGATTAATTGGGGCGAGCCTGAGCGAGCCCCACATAAATGGAATCTCAGCGCCATTATATAAGCACTTGCTATAAATAGATATATGCGTATAGGCTTATGCATAGAGACAAAGCGCTTAATTAACAAAGTGGACTAATTACACTAATTTAAGGGTGCCCGCGGGTTTCTGAAGCCATTGAAGCATCTAAGTTGTTAACCGCATGCGGCTATTACATCATGTTCCGTATTTGTACGCATATTTATATATCCGTTTCTGGCGGCCATTGTTGTTTTCGCGCACAAAGAAATGCTGGAGAGAAGGAATCTCGGAAAGAATAGGGCTGAACAGGGCTTATTACTCTCATATCGCTAAGTGACGATTTGCTGACACTGATTCTGATATTTCTACGCCAGTATCTGTAGACACTAGTTTGCGTATGGTATCTTCTCGAGATTGTTTATCAGGTACTAAGATAAAACTAATCCTTTATACATTTGGTAGGAAGCAGCGCTCTACGTGACATAACTAGTTCAGCGTTGCAAGAAACAGCGGACCAACGGCAGCGCCGGAAAATGAACCAGCCAAACCGACAGCTCGCAGCAGTCGTCAACAGCCCAGCAAGAGGGCGAGACGGCGTTCCAACTGAAGACCACAGGTGAAGGCCTGCCAAGCAATAGATAAAGTGCAGAAGAATATTCGGATGAGGTTGTAAACTATAGGGCAAAGGTAATGTATAAACCCATGGAAAGGATACAGGTATCTCTACTATTCGTTCCATGCAGTGGTTGTGAGCGGCAGAGCCCACGTCCTGCATAAATTATCCAGCTTAGCACAATGGATTTATCTTGCAGTGATGCATCACAACCTTGTTTCTTGGGTTGGTATACCCATGTGCAATCGGCAGGGGTACTAGTGGTTGTGTGACCAGGTTTTGTGAAGTGTGGTGACAAAGCCCAGTGCCAGACCGCCACATTTATTTAACAAGAGGGTAGCTACGTACCACTTAAATTATTCACCTGTCACTTTGCATGATGTAGATTTTGACTGGTTTACCCATCGTACAATGCATGGGAAGGGTACCAATTTGGGAGGGTACATCATGATCATCTGGTGCAGAGGGAGACATGCAAGATAAAATTTTCTGTAGACAGATACACTGCAATTAGTCAGTTAAATATTACACTGGGGAACAGCCCATGCAGCGGCAATATACTTACTGCCTGGTGGTATGTATTATACGTTAAATATGCTTTTACCGGGTTTTTGCACTGGGAAACAAACAGTCAGTTTTGTCAATAGAGGACTTGTTACTGCCTGGTGTAGTACATACCATATACTATTACTGATGTGTATATTACAGCTAGGAATCGGTAGTACATTTTTACTCCATGAGATTGGCTTGGTGATGATGGTATACTGAAAGAAGGATCAATGAGCCTCTAAGGCTTTTTCTCCTGTGCCTAAGTATTTTGAAGAAGGTCTAAGGCCTGCACAAGTGGATCAGTAACACTACATGTTTGCAGAAGATTGAGTAGAAGCAAGAATAAATAAAGTTTTTGTTAGATCAGTAACATAGTGATTGTGTTTTTATGTTTGTGGTTTTAAAAAATTTGTTTTATTAACCATAATTGTTTGAACGGCGCACGCTAGATCAACAGGGTCTTGAAAAAAGCGATCTACTTTTTTGAATGACTATCGAGAAGCTTTGAAACTTTTCCTGGCTAATCTTCAATAAATTTGGAAGGCTTCAGCACTTGAATATTTTTTATAAGTGGCTCTAGTCGTTTGTCATGCCGATTTAAAGTTGGAGTCCCATTGCGTGACTTCACTTTTCGTTCTTTTACTGAAGAATGGTTAGTGGAATTGCAAAATCCAAGCGAGAAGATTTGACAAATCGTCTGAGAAGGTTCTTAATCGAAAAATGGAATCGCTGCGAGGTATTGTACGAAACTAGTTTTAGAAAAACGGTCGTTCGCTTTGAAGCATTGGTGTGCGACTATACATTGGTGTTAAGGAATTTAGTTTGATTTATTTGAAAGCTTAAGCTTGCTAGTTTCTTATAAACCATGTCTAGCCGCCATGCATTGATTCCAATTTTAAGAGAGAATGTATAAAAAGTGTCGTATGTATGGCTTCAGAAACCCGCGGGCACCCTTAATACAAAGTTCTATACATCAATAGCTAATGAATTATGCAAGTATCATGTAGTCTAACTATAGAGTGTGCTTCATCAAGACTATAGACAATTATCAGCATCACCAGTCACTGATCTTGTCACTTGTGATTATTGAAGGAGTCATGATCATTCCAATTTCATCACTTAATTTATACACGAAAGTGTGACCTTACTTTTAAACTATATATAGCCAGGCTATATCATCGCCTTAGAAAACAATTAATAATATCTCACTAACACAACATGACCTTGGCATGTATAATGTTAACTATGCATACATGTCGCCAAACTTCGCGAAGGCTCGCCCCACGATGTTGAAACATCTGTCTAGTTATTGATAGTGTGAGTTTTTGCATCATGTATGGAACCCAGATTACTACTATAACAGAAAGGGCTTCCAAACACCAGCCAAATGCTTTCCAGTTAAATATACTGTTACAACAAACCGTGAATGAACGAGCAAAGCTTATGCTAGTCTGTCATAGCCAGACACTTTTACTGTGAGGGGCCTTATCAATATAAGCGCCCATCTCCCCAGAATGTCCACATCAATTGCCATAGAAAATATTTGCCTCACCCAAAACTACTGTTTAGATCTCATTGTACACGATAATGAAGCCACATATGTGTGCTAGTCATGCAAGTCACCTGTTCACACCCCCACATGAAAACATCTGGCAGCTGAACACACAAATATAGAGATGCATGACTGTTCAGTGAGATATAACATCTCCATAGTCTCCAGCCCTTCCATAAATAGCAAGGTGTTTTAATATAAACGTTATAAGAGAGTAACCAAGACACACGGTCATGTGTCAACAGTCAAGAAAGACACACAGGCACACAAGTGTGTTATTTACGTGTTCAAGTAGCTGATTTCAACCTCTCATAACTCAATAACTATTGGGCCGATTAGTACCTTCATATACCTCACATACAAATTTAAAAGAAACTGCCTCAGCAGTTCCTGAGATGAAAAAAACTTACTAAATTTTTTTGTAATTTTCTTCTAATGCTTCTTCTTCATAAAATTAATGCATGTAAAAACAACAACCTTCTCGTTCTTCGATTTCCATGAAATTTACCACACCAATAGTGAAGTCTAAAATCTATATTTTCATAAAATTTTATATGATCCAATAAATTTGAGAAGATATGAATGATGGTTGATCAAAGTTTTACTGATTCATTGTCACGCCAACTGGAAAAAATGTTAGTGCTATCGTTCTGTAATTTTTATCAGCCATTCATATACTATTAGAAGTGGGTAAATCAGAGTAACATTTTACCGATTGTATGGTCAGTAAAACAAGTAGGTGTAATTTACAACTAGAATTCTTTAAAGAGGTGATTATATTCAACATCACTTGAAATAAGTGGTCTATATTAGCCGAATGACCTGCTAAGCCCCTTAGACCCGGTGACTTGTATGGTTAATAGAACAGTCATTAATTTTATCTGTGATCTATTTCCATCAGAAGGCCACCCATTTTGATTTCACTTCCTTTTATAGTCCTTAGCCGCTACTTTTTATAGCCAGGGTGTATTAATTTTAGCGAACTCATTAATTTTATTTTTATTCAATATCAAATGCTATAAAAACCCACAATACGGTACTAGTTTGTATTTG
This sequence comes from Spongia lamella, assembly GCA_963930835.1. NCBI lineage: Eukaryota > Metazoa > Porifera > Demospongiae > Dictyoceratida > Spongiidae > Spongia > Spongia lamella. The sequence goes on from OZ005752.1 coordinate 9,533,531, forward strand.
TGTGACTTTAGTGGTTACTAAGCTACGCTACAGAGTAGGAGTCATCACAATAGACACTCATCTTCTGAAACTTCTGAGATGACCAAATAATATAATTAAGGAACTTAATTTATGAACCTATTATGACAGAAGATACTATATCTTTAGTTCACTATTTATAAAAACCATCCAATAAGTTAAGCACTCATAGAGATGACAGTGATTTTGTAGTAGGTAAATCAATATCATCTTGAGCGTTTTTATAACTTAAACATTTGGTAATATAATAAGGCGAGGGCATTAGGGCCGTGCGATTAACTCGATTACACAATTAATCCATTATAACACTAATTGTTATATGCAATAATCAATTAATCACAAATGCATTAAGTACTGTGTTTTAATGATTTCCATGCAATTCACATACATACATATACACAGTATTATGTGAGGAGCTTGTTGTATGTGTACAGTACCGTATAAAGGGAAATTCACAAGACAGAAAACGTGAATTGCCCATGAGAGCTCCATTAGCGAGAAAACATTCACGGCAGACTTCAAAAGTTCCGAATTTCTTTTTAATGCACATCACGCTTAATTTAGGGCGCTTAATTTATGACACGCTCGACTTCGACGACACGTGTATATGCCATATGGATATAGAAGTCGAAAGCTGCGTTCAAACAAGTCAGCACGTGTACAGCACAATATGCATGTATTCCTATGTTAGGGGAACTATTAATTTGCAAAAGAGAGTGAGATGATTCCGAGGATCCATATGCTGTGGCAATATGTAAAGACGAATATATCGTCATCGGTTACATTCCTTAGCCGGAGTTAAAGATGTGCGTTAAATGCAAAGGTCTGCTAGAAAAATTCGTAAATGGGTGAAAATTGAGAATGGTCGCACCAATTTCTTGTTACACGGTATGCAAATTATGGGATAAATTCATTGGTTGAAATACACTGGAAATATGAAATTTACCTTGAAATATATAGCATGCAATTATAGTTGGTTCGCGTTCACTGTGCGGTCCGTAATTCTTTAATAACTTCCGGTAGGAACGAGCTAGAATAATTTTTTTTAGATAATCGTGAAGCCCGTCAAATGCCAGAGACGATTATAAAAGAAGCACTTCAGCTGGAGCCAGCGCTTGGAAGTTATGGAGCTTTTAAATTTTGCCATACATTTCCTATGTAGAAGCCGTTTAAGTATAATCCTTTGAAGTTACCGAATTAACACATGTTTGTGACGTATAAAGCCAAGTATACGCACCAATATTTCATCAGCAATAATAAGCGCCATACATTTTCGTCGCTAATAGTGAATTGTTTGCTCAAAGATACCACTGAAGGTACTGTAAATCTAGTGTAATTACAGCGTTATACATAGAACACGACTTACCAATTCATTTTGATTTTATCGTTCACACTAAATCTTATATTACCTCGCCATTCTTGGTTTATCGATACATATTTTCATTTAACATACTCATAGTCGCTCCAGAAGCGCTTTTCTTTCTTTAAAACAGTACAACACAAGTCTTGGTGAAGACACCATTTTTGCGAACGTGAGCCTTTGTGCACACATATTACGCATAATTAAAACCGTGACGTAGGAAACATATGTCCAAAACGCTTTGATCTTAAATGGCTTCATTTCAGCCGGCTCAACCGCACAGTTAACGCGAACCAACTATAATTGATTATGAATCAACAATCACATGCAATTACAATTATTCTCATAATCACACAGCCCTATGACACATTATTTATCACTGTTTAAAGCCATTATTAGACCACATGCCATCTTTTCCAAATCATTCTGAATCGACAGAATGGAAACACCACAATATCAGCACCACAAGGCCTAGTGATCACCAGTAGTGAAAACTGTTACACACACATATGTACGTATGTATAACTACATAATATTATATAGCAGCACAAGTTACAGGTATAATATCAATGTATACGTGTAACAACATAACAGTGTAACAGTTATTATACATTGATATTATACCTGTAACTTGTGCTGCTATATAATATTATGTAGTTATACATACGTACATATGTGTGTGTAACAGTTGTAACACTGTTACACCTAATACTTAATGGATTTACAGTTAGTTATATATTATACATATAAAACAGCTATGTATAATAGCACCTGTTAGCATAACAGTTGTGCAAAAACAAAGTGTATATGTAACAGTGCATGTAACAGTGTTACACAGAAATTATCTGTAAAAGTGATCTCATATCATGCCACATATGAACTGTGCATATGTGCCCATTAATTGCACTGTATCAAAACCCATCAACAACCCCCATAATGATCCTATTAATCAAACTATGAGGAGAATGTGCATAACTGATAACCTTAACCAACAAAATGTGTTATAGGTACAACATTATAACATGTAGAGAAGTAACTTGTGATAATCAATTCACACACACACGCACACGCACACACAAACACACTGTGTACATCTTATTCTGCTGATGTAGCATATATGTATGTAATTATAATATTTGAAGTGGTAAATCCATCACATTATACACTAACTCACATCATCATTGTTAGCATTAACATCAGCTCCTTTCTCAATCAGTAACTTCACAATGTCAGTATGACCACTCATTGCTGCCCAGTGCAGTGGAGTTCGATGATCCTGTAGGAACATAACAGTTATATGGCTTCACAACATGTTCACTACAACACAAACAACTCATTGGCTTATTGTCACATACAACAAACAATCTTTACTACTACAGTCAATAGATGAGTAAACAGTTTCACTGAAACACTCTAATAAAACATTCACTAGGTTGTAGCCAATACAATGAGTTCTTTCATACCATCAATGATATGTGCTATACTGTACAATGGCTGAATTGTATGTTGAAATATCGTTGTACAGCAAGTTTAACAAATAATACATTAAAATAACATTATTATAGTGACCATGGATCACTTTAAGCAAAATACAATGATGCACTAATTTAGTGATTTATCAAGTAGCTGCAATTGATAATGTACTTTGATGAAAAAAGTACCTTAACAAGATGAAAACTTACGATTTTGAGATCCCCATTGACAAACCATATTGCTAGACCGTACCACAGTCAAAATAGGGATCTCAAATTTAATAGAATTTTAAGTTCTCATCTTGTTTAAGTACTTTTTTCACAATCCTTATTCAAATTAACATTTTTTTAAATTTATTCTTACAAATTGCTAAATTAGTAATTACTCAGCTAGCGTAGGAGATGTGGTGTAGTGTAGGAATATCTGTGAAGATTGTTAATGTCTTCATAAGTGACAACAATTACTGCACACTGGGTTTATACAGCAAGACATTTATTTTAGCGAATGGTCTAATTTACATTGGCTAAAATTTTTGATTAATTGGGGCGAGCCTGAGCGAGCCCCACATAAATGGAATCTCAGCGCCATTATATAAGCACTTGCTATAAATAGATATATGCGTATAGGCTTATGCATAGAGACAAAGCGCTTAATTAACAAAGTGGACTAATTGCACTAATTTAAGGGTGCCCGCGGGTTTCTGAAGCCATTGAAGCATCTAAGTTGTTAACCGCATGCGGCTATTACATCATGTTCCGTATTTGTACACATATTTATATATCCGTTTCTGGCGGCCATTGTTGTTTTCGCGCACAAAGAAATGCTGGAGAGAAGGAATCTCGGAAAGAATAGGGCTGAACAGGGCTTATTACTCTCATATCGCTAAGTGACGATTTGCTGACACTGATTCTGATATTTCTACGCCAGTATCTGTAGACACTAGTTTGCGTATGGTATCTTCTCGAGATTGTTTATCAGGTACTAAGATAAAACTAATCCTTTATACATTTGGTAGGAAGCAGCGCTCTACGTGACATAACTAGTTCAGCGTTGCAAGAAACAGCGGACCAACGGCAGCGCCGGAAAATGAACCAGCCAAACCGACAGCTCGCAGCAGTCGTCAACAGCCCAGCAAGAGGGCGAGACGGCGTTCCAACTGAAGACCACAGGTGAAGGCCTGCCAAGCAATAGATAAAGTGCAGAAGAATATTCGGATGAGGTTGTAAACTATAGGGCAAAGGTAATGTATAAACCCATGGAAAGGATACAGGTATCTCTACTATTCGTTCCATGCAGTGGTTGTGAGCGGCAGAGCCCACGTCCTGCATAAATTATCCAGCTTAGCACAATGGATTTATCTTGCAGTGATGCATCACAACCTTGTTTCTTGGGTTGGTATACCCATGTGCAATCGGCAGGGGTACTAGTGGTTGTGTGACCAGGTTTTGTGAAGTGTGGTGACAAAGCCCAGTGCCAGACCGCCACATTTATTTAACAAGAGGGTAGCTACGTACCACTTAAATTATTCACCTGTCACTTTGCATGATGTAGATTTTGACTGGTTTACCCATCGTACAATGCATGGGAAGGGTACCAATTTGGGAGGGTACATCATGATCATCTGGTGCAGAGGGAGACATGCAAGATAAAATTTTCTGTAGACAGATACACTGCAATTAGTCAGTTAAATATTACACTGGGGAACAGCCCATGCAGCGGCAATATACTTACTGCCTGGTGGTATGTATTATACGTTAAATATGCTTTTACCGGGTTTTTGCACTGGGAAACAAACAGTCAGTTTTGTCAATAGAGGACTTGTTACTGCCTGGTGTAGTACATACCATATACTATTACTGATGTGTATATTACAGCTAGGAATCGGTAGTACATTTTTACTCCATGAGATTGGCTTGGTGATGATGGTATACTGAAAGAAGGATCAATGAGCCTCTAAGGCTTTTTCTCCTGTGCCTAAGTATTTTGAAGAAGGTCTAAGGCCTGCACAAGTGGATCAGTAACACTACATGTTTGCAGAAGATTGAGTAGAAGCAAGAATAAATAAAGTTTTTGTTAGATCAGTAACATAGTGATTGTGTTTTTATGTTTGTGGTTTTAAAAAATTTGTTTTATTAACCATAATTGTTTGAACGGCGCACGCTAGATCAACAGGGTCTTGAAAAAAGCGATCTACTTTTTTGAATGACTATCGAGAAGCTTTGAAACTTTTCCTGGCTAATCTTCAATAAATTTGGAAGGCTTCAGCACTTGAATATTTTTTATAAGTGGCTCTAGTCGTTTGTCATGCCGATTTAAAGTTGGAGTCCCATTGCGTGACTTCACTTTTCGTTCTTTTACTGAAGAATGGTTAGTGGAATTGCAAAATCCAAGCGAGAAGATTTGACAAATCGTCTGAGAAGGTTCTTAATCGAAAAATGGAATCGCTGCGAGGTATTGTACGAAACTAGTTTTAGAAAAACGGTCGTTCGCTTTGAAGCATTGGTGTGCGACTATACATTGGTGTTAAGGAATTTAGTTTGATTTATTTGAAAGCTTAAGCTTGCTAGTTTCTTATAAACCATGTCTAGCCGCCATGCATTGATTCCAATTTTAAGAGAGAATGTATAAAAAGTGTCGTATGTATGGCTTCAGAAACCCGCGGGCACCCTTAATACAAAGTTCTATACATCAATAGCTAATGAATTATGCAAGTATCATGTAGTCTAACTATAGAGTGTGCTTCATCAAGACTATAGACAATTATCAGCATCACCAGTCACTGATCTTGTCACTTGTGATTATTGAAGGAGTCATGATCATTCCAATTTCATCACTTAATTTTTACACAAAAGTGTGACCTTACTTTTAAACTATATATAGCCAGGCTATATCATCGCCTTAGAAAACAATTAATAATATCTCACTAACACAACATGACCTTGGCATGTATAATGTTAACTATGCATACATGTCGCCAAACTTCGCGAAGGCTCGCCCCACGATGTTGAAACATCTGTCTAGTTATTGATAGTGTGAGTTTTTGCATCATGTATGGAACCCAGATTACTACTATAACAGAAAGGGCTTCCAAACACCAGCCAAATGCTTTCCAGTTAAATATACTGTTACAACAAACCGTGAATGAACGAGCAAAGCTTATGCTACTCTGTCATAGCCAGACACTTTTACTGTGAGGATCCTTATCAATATAAGCGCCGCTATCCCCAGAATGTCCACATCAATTGCCATAGAAAATATTTGCCTCACCCAAAACTACTGTTTAGATCTCATTGTACACAATAATGAAGCCACATATGTGCGCTAGTCATGCAAGTCACATGTTCACACCCCCACATAAAACATCTGGCAGCTGAACACACAAATATAGAGATGCATGAAGGTTCAGTGAGATATAACATCTCCATAGTCTCCAGCCCTTCCATAAATAGCAAGGTGTTTTAATATAAATGTTATAAGAGAGTAACCAAGACACACGGTCTTGTGTCAACAGTCAAGAAAGACACACAGGCACACAAGTGTGTTATTTACGTGTTCAAGTAGCTGATTTCAACCTCTCATAACTCAATAACTATTGGGCCGATTAGTGCCTTCATATACCTCACATACAAATTTGAAAGAAATTGCCTCAGCAGTTCCTAGATGAAAAAAAACTTACTGAATTTTTTTGTAATTTTCTTCTAATGCTTCTTCTTCATAAAATTAATGCATGTAAAAACAACAACCTTCTCATTCTTCGATTTCCATGAAATTTGGCACACCAATAGTGCAGTCTAAAATCTATGTTTTCATAAAATTTCATACGATCCAATAAATTTGAGAAGATATGAATGATGGTTGATCAAAATTTTACTGAATCATTGTCACGCCTACTGGAAAAAAATGTTAGTGCTATCGTTCTGTAATTTTTATCAGCCATTCATATACTATTAGAAGTGGGTAAATCAGAGTAAAATTTTACCGATTGTATGGTCAGTAAAAAAGTATTTGTAATTTTCAACCAGAATTCTTTAAAGAGGTGCTTATATTCAACATCGCTTGAAATAAGTGGTCGGATGACCTGCTAAGCCCCTTAGACCCGGTGACCTGTATGGTTAATAGAACAGTCATTAATTTTATCTGTGATCTATTTCCATCAGTAGTAACACTAGGCCGCCCATTTTGATTTCACTTCCTTTTATAGTCCTTAGCCGCTACTTTTTATAGCCAGGGTGTATAAATTTTAGCGAACTCATTATTTTTATTTTTATTCAATATGCAGATGCTATAAAAACCCACAATACGGTACTAGTTTGTATTTGTGTGACTTTAGTGGTTACTAAGCTACGCTACAGAGTAGAGGGAGTCATCACAATAGACACTCATCTTCTGAAACTTCTGAGATGACCAAATAATATAATTAAGGAACTTAATTTATGAACCTATTATGACAGAAGATACTATATCTTTAGTTCACTATTTATAAAAACCATCCAATAAGTTAAGCACTCATAGAGATGACAGTGATTTTGTAGTAGGTAAATCAATATCATCTTCAGCATTTTTATAACTTAAACATTTGGTAATATAATAAGGCGAGGGCATTAGGGCCGTGCGATTAACTCGATTACACAATTAATCCATTATAACACTAATTGTTATATGCAATAATCAATTAATCACAAATGCATTAAGTACTGTGTTTTAATGATTTCCATGCAATTCACATACATACATATACACAGTATTATGTGAGGAGCTTGTTGTATGTGTACAGTACCGTATAAAGGGAAATTCACAAGACAGAAAACGTGAATTGCCCATGAGAGCTCCATTAGCGAGAAAACATTCACGGCAGACTTCAAAAGTTCCGAATTTCTTTTTAATGCACATCACGCATAATTTAGGGCGCTTAATTTATGACACGCTCGACTTCGACGACACGTGTATATGCCATATGGATATAGAAGTCGAAAGCTGCGTTCAAACAAGTCAGCACGTGTACAGCACAATATGCATGTATTCCTATGTTAGGGGAACTATTAATTTGCAAAAGAGAGTGAGATGATTCCGAGGATCCATATGCTGTGGCAATATGTAAAGACGAATATATCGTCATCGGTTACATTCCTTAGCCGGAGTTAAAGATGTGCGTTAAATGAAAAGGTCTGCTAGAAAAATTCGTAAATGGGTGAAAATTGAGAATGGTCGCACCAATTTCTTGTTACACGGTATGCAAATTATGGGATAAATTCATTGGTTGAAATATACTGGAAATATGAAATTTACCTTGAAATATATAGCATGCAATTATAGTTGGTTCGCGTTCACTGTGCGGTCCGTAATTCTTTAATAACTTCCGGTAGGAACAAGCTAGAATAATTTTTTTTAGATAATCGTAAAGCCCGTCAAATGCCAGAGACGATTATAAAAGAAGCACTTCAGCTGGAGCCAGCGCTTGGAAGTTATGGAGCTTTTAAATTTTGCCATACATTTCCTATGTAGAAGCCGTTTAAGTACAATCCTTTGAAGTTACCGAGTTAACACATGTTTGTGACGTATAAAGCCAAGTAGACGCACCAATATTTCATCAGCAATAATAAGCGCCATACATTTTCGTCGCTAATAGTGAATTGTTTGCTCAAAGATACCACTGAAGGTACTGTAAATCTAGTGTAATTACAGCGTTATACATAGAACACGACTTACCAATTCATTTTGATTTTATCGTTCACACTAAATCTTATATTACCTCGCCATTCTTGGTTTATCGATACATATTTTCATTTAACATACTCATAGTCGCTCCAGAAGCGCTTTTCTTTCTTTAAAACAGTACAACACAAGTCTTGGTGAAGACACCATTTTTGCGAACGTGAGCCTTTGTGCACACATATTACGCATAATTAAAACCGTGACGTAGGAAACATATGTCCAAAACGCTTTGATCTTAGATGGCTTCATTTCAGCCGGCTCAACCGCACAGTTAACGCGAACCAACTATAATTGATTATGAATCAACAATCACATGCAATTACAATTATTCTCATAATCACACAGCCCTATGACACATTATTTATCACTGTTTAAAGCCATTATTAGACCACATGCCATCTTTTCCAAATCATTCTGAATCGACAGAATGGAAACACCACAATATCAGCACCACAAGGCCTAGTGATCACCAGTAGTGAAAACTGTTACACACACATATGTACGTATGTATAACTACATAATATTAGATAGTAGCACAAGTTACAGGTATAATATCAATGTATACGTGTAACAACATAACAGTGTAACAGTTATTATACATTAATATTATACCTGTAACTTGTGCTGCTATATAATATTATGTAGTTATACATACCTACATATGTGTGTGTAACAGTTGTAACACTGTTACACCTAATACTTAATGGATTTACAGTTAGTTATATATTATACATTTAAAACAGCTATGTATAATAGCACCTGTTAGCATAACAGTTGTGCAAAAACAAAGTGTATATGTAACAGTGCATGTAACAGTGTTACACAGAAATTATCTGTAAAAGTGATCTCATATCATGCCACATATGTACTGTGCATATGTGCCCATTAATTGCACTGTATCAGAACCCATCAACAACCCCCATAGTGATCCTATTAATCAAACTATGAGGAGAATGTGCATAACTGATAACCTTAACCACTAGGCCGCCCATTTTGATTTCACTTCCTTTTATGGTCCTTAGCCGCTACTTTTTATAGCCAGGGTGTATTAATTTTAGTGAACTCGTTATTTCTAATTTTATTCAATATGCAGATGCTATAAAAATCCACAATACGGTACTAGTTTGTATTTGTGTGACTTTAGTGATTACTAAGCTACGCTACAGAGTAGGAGTCATCACGATAGACACTCATCTTCTGAAGCTTCTGAGATGACCAAATAATATAATTAAGGTACTTAATTTATGAACCTACTATGACAGAAGATACTATATCGTTAGTTCACTATTTATAAAAACCACCCAATAAGTTAAGCACTTATAAGAGATGACAGTGATTTTGTAGTAGGTAAATCAATATTTCCTAAATCATCTTGAGCGTTTTTATAACTTAACCATTTGGCAATATAATAAGGCGAGGGCATTAGGGCTGTGCGATTAACTTGATTACACAATTAATCCATTATAACACTAATTGTTATATGCAATAATCCCAAATAATCAATTAATCACAAATACATTAAGTACTGTGTTTTAATGATTTTTCATGCAATTCACATACATACATATACACAGTATTATGTGAGGAGCTTGTTGTATGTGTACAGTACCGTATAAAGGGAAATTCACAAGACAGAAAACGTGAATTGCCCATGAGAGCTCCATTAGCGAGAAAATATTCACGGCAGACATCAAAGTTCCAAATTTCTTTTTAATGCACATCACACATAATTTAGGGTGCTTAATTTATGACACGCTCGACTTCGACGACACGTGTATATGCCATATGGATATAGAAGTCGAAAGCTGCATTCGAACCAGTCAGCACGTGTACAGCACAATATGCATGTATTCCTATGTTGGGGAACTCTTAGTTTGCAAAAGAGAGTAAGATGATTCCGAGGATCGAAATACTGTGGCAATATGTAAAGACGAACATATCGTCATTGGTTACATTCCTTAGCCGGAGTTAAAGATGTGCGTTAAATGAAAAGGGTTGCTAGAAAAATTCGCGAATGGTCAACAAAACATGAAAATCGAGAATGGTCACACCAATTTCCCGTTAAATGGTATGCAAATTATGGGATAAATTCATTGGTTGAAATACACTGGAAATTACCTTGAAATATATATCATGCAATTAATTGATTATGAATCAACAATCACATGCAATTACAATTATTCTCATAATCACACAGCCCTATGACACATTATTTATCACTGTTTACAGCCTTTATTAGACCACATGCCATCTTTTCCAAATCATTCTGAATCGACAGAATGGAAACACCACAATATCAGCACCACAAGGCCTAGTGATCACCAGTCAGTATAGATTACTAGACAGTTGGCATTAGTGATGAATAGTAAACTGTGCATACATGCCAATTAATTGTGCGTATCAGAACTCATCAACAACTCCCATAGTGATCCTAATTTATACAATCAAATTGGATAATAATAATAATAATAATAATCCAACTATGAGAAGAATGTGCATAACTGATAACCTTAACCAACAAAATGTGTTACAGGTACAACATCATAACATGTACGTAGAGTACTAATCAAAGATCATATACCATATACAGCAAAACTTTCGAGTGGGAAAACTTTTGCGGATTTTTGCTCTACCACGAATGTTTTATGATGAATAGGTTAGCTAGCAATAGACATTCTTATAAAAGAAGCTGCTACCGCGAAGGTTTTCCTGTGAACATTCATTTTCTATTACAACCGCGAAAGTTTTCCCACTTGAATGTTTTGCCGTATACGGTAGTGTACAAATGCCTCTTGTGATAATCAATTCACACACACACACACACACAGAGTACATCTTATTCTGCTGATGTAGCATATATGTATGAAATTATAATATTTGAAGTGGTAAATCCATCACATCATACACCAACTCACATCATCCTTTGCATTAACATCAACTCCTCCCTCCTCCAGCAGTATCTTCACAATATCAGTTCTATCACAATCAATTGCATAGTGCAGTGGAGTCATATGACGCAGTGGAGTCATATGACGCAGTGGAGTCATATGACGCAGTGGAGTCATATGACGCTGTAGAACATAACAGTTACATGGCTTCACAACATGTTCACTACATCACAAACAACTCATTGGCTTATTGTCACCACTGTGTCACATACAACACTATCTTTACTACAGTATAGTAAAGTCATCAGCTCTCCTCTAACCTACACTCCTTGTAGTCTAATCTTATTAACAGTGCTTGAAATAAGCAGTAAAATATGCTAAGACACATTGTCCAAACAAAAGTGAGTTGTTTGATAAGACAGTAGTAACATTCTGCTAGATCCTCTAGCAGTAACATGTCCGAGTATTAAAGAGAATTGAGGACTCTACTTTGACAGTAAGTTTTAAAATAGGTGGTTTTGAAAGCAGTTCAAAACAATCTTCTACTTGGACATTTTGTCTGACCAAAACCAATAATGTTCAGACAACTATCAATTATGGTCAGAAAATGTTTGCCCCACCGCTATTTCAAGCATTGATTAATGCATAGTGTTCATTGGACAAAATTTCCACAAAGACATTTCTATACTCATGAAGCAGGTAAAAAGCTTAAGGTAGCATCAATTGTATAACATTCATCAGCTGGTGTGATTTCTTTAGAGTACATTTTCAAAAGGACTCCATGGTTACTGTATTCATTAGTGAGCGTACGTGATGGTCGCTGTAAAATATAGTGGGACCATTAGTCCTGCTATGGTCAATATGGGAATATAGGCTTTTCTCATATTTAAAATCTTTTATGCATTACACACAGCATTTATTGATTGATACACACCAATACCTTAATATGTATATCGATTCATCGATACTCAATTTGCAGTATCGATAAACATATTGAACCATCATGTATTGCAATTAGGGCTGTGCGATAATAACAATAAAACGATAATTATCGAAATCTAAATACTATCGCGATAACGTTAATATAACGATAATGGCTGATAACATATTGATATTATCACAATGTACATTAGTGTGTTTACTGAGATTGTTTAATTAAATTTTTTGTCACTTAGAGGTGGCCAGGAAGCCATACCTTATGCAAACACTGAGGTTTAACACTTAAACAAGCACCAGCCTACCTCTATAGACTTATTAAAAGCTTTTGCCTGACAGTTTTATATATTGAGGCAAATGATGATAAAACTTCATGTTGGCAACATTATCAAGATAATATCGTTTATCGAGATAATGTAATGAATATTATCGGGAGTTATCAAGATATAACCTTTTCTTATCGCACAGCCCTAATTGCAATACATCAATGCATCACAGTACTGTGCCATCTCTGATTCTCTATGATAATGTCATCAACTGTGTCTATCATCATATGACACACATTATACGTAACATCACTCACCCCTCTCCAATCAATATCAGCATTACTGACATCAACGTTAACACCTAGTAACTGTTGTATAGTAGAAACATTATCATCCTCAATCGCCTGTTTGATCTTGTCACACTCCTCCTATAGTGACATCATTGATCATGTGAGCTACTACACACTATGTTGATATGCTATACAACTTGATTACTGACATTATTGATCATGTGAGCTAATGGTTACTATGGCAATGGTTCTAGACACCATGCACCTCACACATCTTATACAGCACACAGTAACTCGTGACAACATGTGGTACATTATCAATGTGTGCGTCCATATTTGGATAATCAATGCCATTGTACCTTTAGTCCATGGATTATATATATGCTTACACATGGATTGGAAATGCGCATAGTAATACATTGAAATGTGTGAAACGGTCCTTGTAATACAATGTCACAATAATTTATGGAAAATAGAATACAGGAGTGTTGCAGAAAAGCGGAGTTCTTTCGTGGTTGTAGCAATTTTTGAAATTTATTTAGGCTGTTTTTAAAACTGTGGATTTTTGTTGTTACTTTGAAACAACTTTGTTGTTGCTGTGCATTTCGTAGTCACGAGTAATTTCGTGTTTTGTGATAGATGTGTAATAGAAATATGTTTGTGTAGGGTAAACTCGTACTAGCCGTTTCCAAGGTAGTAATCAGCTATATAATATATTAAATACCAATCTGCTGTGTTGCTTTGCCAAATCCAACCTGAGGTGGCCTAATGCTACTTTACAGTGAAGAATATCGTATATTCAGCCAAATGTGGATATATTATATAAGAATATTGGGTGTAAAAAGTTTTCTCTTAAAGGTGACAATGGCATCAGAGATACCTACAACATCAAAAACGTTTGATTTAAACTCTGTGAAGTAGCTAGGATTACCGCGACATAACAGACCTTTGAAGAAACTCACCAAAAATGTAATAACTTTGGCAGTGCAATTCATCTTTAAGTTAAAGATTTGAACAGCCTGCATGTATTTCAGCAAATTATGCAAGCTTTAAATGCAATTACATTAACACAGCTGGAATAATGGCGACCATGAAACCCTTTATATAAAACGTTTCAGTATAGCGATACAATCTCTGGAGAGCGTAGTTTCTTTAGCAAACCATGCCAATTCGGCAGGTTTTCAGCGGCAGTTGTAGCCTTTCTAATCAAACATGCAGGTTTTCGCCAAGGTGTAAGTTGAGTGTGGCGACAAGTATAACCTTTTACTCAAAGCATACTAGAACACATTACCATCTTGGCAAGAGTTTAACGCTTTCATTCAAACGAATATGCTATTCGCACGTATATTATACTACACACATGAGCTTTAACTGAAAGGAAACTTGAGATGCTAATCACGTGAGTTCACACGCATTGCTGTCGCGGGAAAGTTGAACATGTGTTTTGCGGAAAGTAAGCATACACATAAATCATTGTACTATATAGGTATATGTATATATGATTGTGCTATTAAATAATAATATTGTAGATTCATGTAAATAATTTTATGCACACAATAAAGCTATATGCATGTGAAGTGATTCTAGTACATGTCAGCTATCCCTATAGCATGCATGCATGATATTCATGTTAACATGCACATAACCCTCGCAAATGATGAAGAGTTTGTGTAAAAGGCATTCATAGTCACGGTTAAACTACTGCACCACAGTGGAGTTTAGATCAAAGTAATCCAAGGTTGCTGTTATCTTAGCAATTATAGTAAGTTTGACTATAAATACATATATAGTAGCTATGTATAGCTACTATATATGTACATATATAGTAGCTATGTATAGCTACCATATATGTACATATATAGTAGCTATGTATAGCTACTATATATGTACATATATAGTAGCTATGTATAGCTACCATATATGTACATATATAGTAGCTATGAATAGCTATACCTATTCTAAAGAATCCGAGCTTGCCGTTATCTCAGCAATCTTGGAGGATTTGTATTAAAGAAATCCAAGGTCGCTATTATCTCAGCAATCATGGAGGATTTGTAGTAAGCCGGGAATCCACGGTCGCTGTTATCTCAGCAATCTTGGAGGAATTGTATTAAAGAAATCCAAGGTCGCCATTATCTTAGTGAATACGCACACTTAAACAGAAACGTTACTGGAGTGCTGGTATAGTATCGATTTTGTTCGTTTTAAACCCGGGTAAGGCTTTATTGCAAAGATACAATGCCACAGAATTTCTTTTGAAAGAAACTTGTTTGTGGCGATTTAAATATGTTTGACAGAAAGGTGACAGTACCCAATGTTTGTTAGTAGTCTAAACTCCGGTTCATGGCCGTATAACCGTGTACAGCATTGGGATTAACACATGTGTAAGTACAGCGCTTATTTTATTGCTTAAGCGATAGTTTTATTCAGAGGGGTGAGCCAATGTTGAAATAAAGTAGAATATAAATTGCCTGTGGCTACGCGTTGGGTCGCCATGTCAGGTCTAACCTGAGGGTCTAACTATAATTATTAACTGGCAGTATTTCAAATCACCTCTCGTTCACAGAAGATAATATATTAGACATTAAATTTTAAGAAACTTGGTTGTTCTCTAACGGGACTGCTGGTTCTTTATTTTATTCATCCGTAAACACATTAACAAGGAATGTTTCTCCGTCACGTATAATTTACGGAGTCATTTCCAATCCATGTGTAAGCATATATATAAGCCTTATTCCAAATGACGTCATCACATTATGCTTGTTGGGGGACTCTATTATTTTCGAGTGTTGTGACCAACGGAGGCTTGTAGTGAATAGTCATTGTTCGCGATTTTGAAATGAGTAAAGCTCGCCAAAAACAATATGGTAATAAGGTAAGGTGCGGCTATATTATACATGATAAAAGCAGACATTTTATTTTTTCAGCCTGACAAGTTGTTAAAACACTTAAACATATTTGGCAGTACTTTCTATCGCCATAACCGTGTGTTAAATTATCTTCTTTCTGGACCGTGAAAATCTAACTCACAATTTCTCTCCCATACATTTCAATACTTGAAAATATTATAGTCCCCCAACAAGCATAATGTGATGACGTCATTTGGAATAAGGCTTATTATCCGTGCTTTGGTCTCTCAAGTAGGGATGGGATGATAGTAATATTATCATTGAAATATACAATACTCACACTAGAGAATAATGGTATTGTTAGCTAAACAATAATATCAAAGACAGTAAAATTGGCATCATTGTGAATTAGCCTGCACTGTTACAACTTTGTCTTCCATTATCCACTTATCCAGTTTACTCATACAGCCTAAACAATGTTCAAGCTTATGCATGTTGTGGTGCACACAGAGGGACCATTGAAACATGTGACCCATCAATGAAACCTACACATTGTGGGAAACCCCACTTTCTCAGCCTCGTTGTATGTTTCTACAACAAATGCTTGAGCTAGTCATGCAACCCAAAATTCTCCATCTGGGGGCCAAAGTTATGTTTTCCACCAGTTAGATTGTCATCATGACAATAGATTGTAGATGTCATCATGACAATACATTGTAGATGTCATCATGACAATACATTGTAGATATCATCATGACAATACATTGTCATCATAGTGGCTAGTAGTTTCTACCTTTTCTGCCGTGCAGACACTCTTCTACTGCACCTGTTTATATGACGTAGTATATCGCAAAGCAAGCAGCAAAACTGGTCATCTCTTATTCTCCAAAAATACTGATTGTGGAATTATCATAATGCTATATTGCTCCATGAGCTCCACCTGTACGTAACTAACATCTAAGATGAGGTAGAATATAGAGCGGCAACGTCTACATCACAACATGACATCACTGTAACTCCCGTGGGGTAAAAACATACACGTTTGAGTTTAACTTTATACTACAGCTCAACTATCTACAACTTTTGATACTAATTTTACAGAGATTGTGGGAAAGGTAGTTGGAAACACACTTTTTATTGGTTTTAGTAGGAAAATGGTTATTTTTCCACCTCCTCACCTTTGAAAAACTGAGCGGATTGCAATACGTCTCGTTAGGTTATTCAACAATATGACGTAAATACGGCATAATAACTGGGAAGTTACGGATGCTTATTTCAGTTGCTATGGAAACGGTAAAGCTCTATATAACATGCAGTTGTCCAGAAAGGTGCTGTGAAGATGATGAAACAGAAGTTACCATCATGAAATCTATTGTTGTCTCTAAAAAGCAAAAATCCATGTGAAAGTATATCATACCATGAGATGACAATTTTTGCCATATACCTTATAGCACAAATCTGCCGGATTTGGAGAATTCGTCTGCAATCGCCAAAATTTTACCTTCCAGAATTTTCCTAAGCTAAATGGATTGCTGAAAGTTTGTATACCAGAAATCTTCGGAGACATATCTTCATCTACTTTGTTACTGTACAGACCCAGAAAAATAGCTAGTGTCATCGTCATCTAGCCGCGGTCTGGCCACATGAGACTAATTGTGCTCCACTCACCATTCAAGGAAAATAATGTTTACACAAGGGGGTGAAGCATCCATATGCTGCGTATTTGCACCTTTGACCACAGTCAAAGTTTTTGACTGCTAGAAATTGTCCTTGACCTTTGACTTATAGCATTTTTCCTCCTTGACCCTTCGTTTTGCAATCGATTGTGGGTTTTAGTTATGTAAGATATTCTGACTCTTGACTATGCATGGCCCTGAAGCGCTTGTGACCGTTTGACCACTTTCAGAATTTCTTCTTGACTCGTGTAATTGGTTTGCAGCATTTATGGTATTACGTCAGTCATTACGTCATATTCTGTATATTTCGTCATATCGATTAACAACTAGTGCTGGGCGATAGTAAAAAATTTACTATCTTGATAGTTGTACTGAAAATATCCTGATAGTCGATATTATCCCGATAATCCTTGAAAGTTGAATGAAGGGATAATTATAACATGTATACCTAGTATCACAACAGAAGTAGTATTTTATGTCATAGTTATAAGTATTTTTATCAGATAACAAGTTGGCTGTCACTATTCACTGGACTGGACTACTGGACTGAAGTTTTTTCCTTTTTTGGACAAATATTTATGTTTTTAATTAATATAGATTATTCAAAGTGGATGTTTAACCAGTCACCAGCTACAGGAACTTGCTGGATGTCAATAAAAATGGAATGCTGTACTTACCTAGGCTTTGCAGCAAAACAGTAGTAGTACGTATCTCATCTCTCCTAAATCACACATGCCTAAATTATTTGACCAGGCTTTGTGGCCTTTTATTATATACTTTTATTATTTTATGACCTTTTCTATAGTGAAGATAATTCTTCATTGCAAAAAGTCTAAGTCCTAAAGCAAAACTATCATGAAGTCATTGTATTACTATATACATTGGTTATTGTAGGTCTCTTCAAATATTTGAAAGTAAACTAAAATCATAAAACCTTGTCCAAAAAAGGAAACAACTTCAGTCCAGTATTCCAGTCCAGTAGTCCAGTCCAGTAGTCCAGTCCAGTAGTCCAGTCCAGTGAATAGTGACAGCCTAACAAGTTATAGTTTCTTCTGTACAAGTAGGTTGGACTTGTCTGAAAAGCTTGAAGTGTTAACTGCAGTGTTTGTACAAATAATGGCTTCCCAACCACCCATAAAACCACCAAAAATGCAATAAACAAATACCAAAACAATCTCGATAATCATTTTAGCAACTATCGCGATATCGTTATTATTTTACTATCGCGGTATATCGTACTATCGCCACTATCGCCCAGCACTATTAACAACCAATGCTTCTGCATTGATTTACTGTTTAGGCTGTGGTTACGATACAACTAATGGTAAGAGCAACAAACTGATTGGAACTACATCATCGCTACACGATGTATCACTGTATGACATGCTTGATTTATGAAAAAATTCCGAGTTATGCACTAATTAACAATGCAGCGATCCAGGCAAATTTTTTTTTGGAAGACTTTCAACTTAGAAAAATTTTCTTCAATAATTTTCCTTTGGATAATTAAAACAGTTGATCATTATGGAAAGTGTGTCATTTGCTGCACGTGATGTTCAACTTTTCACATTCAATTAGCTCCATGAAACGCTTGCCGATTTAAGTTTTCTCCTTTAGTAGATTTCTGTCTACCAGTAGGCATTACGCTATGGTAATAAAGTGGACTGCTTTCACTATGTGCGTGCCTCACGTGAGTTTATTATTGCATTTAACCATATATCCTCGTTATCACTGTTGTGCAGGCTTATTAAATGAATACATCTTCCTATAATAATAATAATGTCAGTATCACTATTTGTTATGTATGTTTGTAGAGGGCCACACAAGTTTATGGCTGGGTGTGTTTCAAGGGACTGATAGCAGGCCCACCAGTAGCACTCCTGCAGGTAATCAACACTACTGATTAGCTAGCTACTTGTAATGAAAAATCTTGTGTTTCACAGGTGCCTTTGAAGCCATGGCTCTCATAAAGGATATTTCTTGTACTTGCATGAATTATTCAGAGTCAACTGTCAATATAAAATTAAAATTGTTCCTATGGAGATGTAGGAACGCCTTATGAGAGATACAGAATCCACAGATACACGACTAGTGAAGGAATCATAAGATGAACTACAGGAAATTATGTCAAGGGAGCTGTTAATGTGGGAGTTGGAATCCCTTAATTGGCTTGAACACAACTCAGCTGCTTCTTAGTGACCAGTAAAACTGAATCCTTCATTGTAAATCTTCCAAACAGGAGGAGCACCTGCTCCGTTCATACATTGTAAGCACATGACAACTCCAATATTACCTTGGTAACTTAGCTTTCCATTTTCAATTGTATTGCAAAACTCCACTATCACCATAATAGACAATAAAACTTTCATAATTATTATTATACGCATGCAACAAATTTTGGACTTTCGCATTATTGTGCTGTCCTAGGATTTGACAGAAGCAGCCTTGAGCAAACTCATGAATAACTCGACGATCATTTGATGAAATACCAGTCTTGTTGAACAAAAAGGTTGACATCCACTGATCCTTGTTTCTAATTCAAGCGGCTCGAAGGCACCTAATTGTATTTATACAATTATTATGAATTATAATTGATCATTAGTGTTATTCATAGAATGGTGTGCTGGTATCCCAGCCTTCGGTAGATCTGCACATTGACTGTCTAGTCTCTACAAACATACATACTGATACAACTTATTAGTTACCCAATTTTTAGCAAAATGCATTCATTTGATAAGACTCTACAACAGAATAATATGGATATATACAGAACAGATAATGCAATAAGCTCACGTGAGGCATCACTGCATGTAGTGAAAGCAGTCCACTTTATCGCCACAGCGTAATGTCTACTGGTAGAACAGAAACCGACTAAAGGAGATCAACAACTCAATATTAAATCAGCACGCCTTCCATGGAATTAATTGAACGTGAAAAGTTGAACATCACGTGCGGCAAATGACACAGCTTCCATATGATTTTTTAAAATTTTTTATTTTTTTTATAATAGGGTAAAGATATTTTTTTGATCCGGCCCTAAAGGCACTCCCTTCCACCCACACGTCTCTAAAGAAATAAACTAAATTGATGTTCGGAATGGGGTAGTTCATTATGAAGTTCATTCCTACAGAAAAGATTCCTACAAAGACCTACAGAAGAAAGTTAGGGAAATTAGTCACTGCTTGTAGCCAAGTGGCCCTCTGCTACAACAAGATCAACAGCTGCAGGGACACCAGAACTGGAGCGGGAGCCACGGAGACACATCAGTGAGGAGCGGAGCAAGGAGAAGCCAAGTGAACAACGGAGCCAACCCATGATCAAGGAATATGGGGAATTCCATCTGTCACTAAGAAGGTTGGCAAGGCGGCAATACATCACGGTAGCAGCTTTCCCCATACCTCCCGAGGATGAGAACACAAGAGGTGTGAAACTGCCCTTTTCCACCTCACACACTTGCTCCTCATAGGCACGACGTTTCACACCTTCATGTTTGCAAAAAGTTGCAGCCAAACTAGAAGATTGGTTACTGTCAGCTAAGTCATTAAAAACACGGACATCAAAAAAGGAGCGGTGATGACGACAACCTCAGAAACCAGCTGCTCGAATGTCAACCCTGGCATCATCCTCAAGCACTGCAGTTCTATAATGTAGGACCTCACCAGTCAAGGGCTGGAGGTGTGGTTCAACCTGAACATCATGACAAACCTCGGATAACAGTCTAGCAGTCAAGTCATGAATGTCATTATGGCGGATGATGGGAAAAGCACCATGAGGGCAGCTAAAAGCATGGGAAACAGAAAAGGCTTTGCCACAGACACAGTGGGAAGGTAAGTGGGATGGAATCCAGCCATAACACAGACAAAGAGCATCAGTGAAGTCTGTCTTATGAAAAGCAAACCCGTATCGTTCAATCGGGAGAGCGGAGAGCCAAGAAGACGCACCTTTCTCCTGACAACACTCAATAGCTCGATGCAATGTAGGAGGGGAGCGGGAAAGAATGGATTTCGCAGTATCAACCTGGCTCTGATGCTTAGCTTGAGAGAGCTGTTTAAAAACAAGACACTGGGCATCAATAACATCATGGGGAAGAGAATCTCGTTGGCAAAGAATCAAATCCACTAAAGGACGAGAAAGTTCATGAGAAAATTTGTAATTAGCCCCTGAAGAATAATTAAGATCACAAATCCCCAAACCTCCAAGGGATGTAGGAAGACTGAGCAACTCGCGCTCCAAGTCACTAGGAGGGTGGGAAACCAATGTAGGTAGAAATTGTTGGCGAATAGTGGACTCAAGAGGAGATAGAGGATCATGAATGTTTGGATTAGTACGCAGAAAGTAGTTCCATTTAGAAGTGAATCCGTGCACAAACACTGCGTAAGCAGCATGGGGTTGACTAGCTGCAATAGAGGATAACCGAGACAACCCCTGAGTCCAGTTAGTGATACAATCCTGTGTATAATCTCTGATACAGTGTGAAGAACCAAGAGCTGCACCCAGATAGGGCCGACCAGCAGATGTTATCTGGATGACTGAATCGCCAAAAACACACTGTGCAGAAGCCAAACATTCCTCCTTGATCAACTGTTTCGCTTCCATAATGGTCAACTGTTTTAATTATCCAAACGAAAACTATTTAAGAAAAAATTTTCTAAGTTGAAAGTCTGCCCAAAAAAAAATTCGCGCGATCTGGCAGACCAGACCCTTGATCAGCGCGCGCGATCAAATCCAAGGGTATGGCTATGACCATAGATTTTATAGATTCCGTACCGGAGTCTATAAAATCTATGCTATGCCAGACTAACAAGTACACAGCATATGGGCGCTTCACCCCCTTGTTTACAATACCCTTTACAATACTGTTACACACAACTGTAACATACACATAACACTTATATAAGACTGTCACCGCTGTCACATAGTAGTGAAAGGTCTCGAGAAACTAACTAAGCAAGTAATAAAACACGCACACGGATACAATTTAATAACAACACACTGTACCTTTGTAGCAGTTCTTTTACTTTGGTTTGCCATCAGCGCCATGGTTGATGCCGCCCGGGATGCCGCCAAAGGCACACAGCCTAGGGAGGACAAACCTGTATCGTATTTTGCGAGTCCGTTGTCAGTGTCAGTAAATGCAATGGATCCCTAAAACCTGATTGGTTATTTTGAACAAAATAACCAATCAGGTTTCAGAGATCGATTACAGTTAATACTGACCACGGATGCGCAATCCGCGATAACATTTCCTACGTGATCGGATATTTCTGGTCACGTGATATAAAATAACCACGTGAGTGTATTTCACACGAGAAGTAATGGAGCTCGCAATGGAGTCATCCGACAATTCCTCAAAACAAGGATAAGGTTAGATAATTTATAGTGTTTGCCATTTACCTGTTGTCTGTATTATTATATTATCTAATTTATCCAGGGTGGCACCATAGATAGTAGAGAGCGTAACCGGGATAGGAAACCCCAGGTTTTCACACGTTCACTCCGTACCCCGGCTGGCTATAGAGTTTTTAAAAGAATACAGAAATTCGGAATATAGATAAAAGTTAGACATTCTACAGTATCTAAGGTATACAATAATGTAAGAAACTAGTGGATATGATGTATAGTCTTGCAGTAAGAGGTACAAGAAGAAACGGCATAAATTTTTGATTTCTTACTCTGTCGAATTTATATAACTTTCGAAACACCAATTACCTGCACATTTCCATACTCTAACATTCACTCCAGCATGGAAACGTACAATCGTTTCATTATAAAGAATCATTATGGAGATATGGGGAAAAAAGTGATTGAAGTACTCGAAAAGTAGCAATTTTTCGTCCATAAACTAAACTAACTGCTATTATTTACCCTATACGTTTTACTTTCGATATTATAGAAGCGGTTTAGTGACTTACTGTAATATAATACTTCAAAACGAGACGAACGTTTCATGAAACACGCAGCTTCCCCAACAATACACCGTCGCACTAACAGTAAACTTCCGTTTTCTTGTATATCAACACCTTCGTAGGTGTTGATAACCGGGGTGCGGAGTGTTCAAAATCAAAGTACAGTATTCTATTGGCGCTTCCTATCCCTCGCGCCTTCGGCGCTCTATACTATCTATGGTGGCACCAAAAGGCAATGCCTGCACGAGGGTGCTTCCCCAATACAAACATACATACACACATGCATACAAACATAAATACACAACACATAATACAAAATAAACAATATACACAAAATAGCTATATTTACATGGCATCACATGATTACATGGCATCAAAAAAGTAAGTCTACACAGCACGGCGACAAACATCACAATCCATCATTGCCAGTACGTTGAAAAGGAACTTGTTTCAAATAAATGGGATATTGACACAAAATGACGAAATGAATTGATGGTTGACTGAACTGGGGCAATAACATGTGAATGCTGTCTAGTACATGAAGTCACAAAGGAACAAAAATCACTAACTGAAATTTTTGAAAAATCAAAATTTGCTGCAAACTACTGTGAATATGTGTAAAACTGACCACAACAACAGGTCTTTCACCACTGTTCAGCAAAAAATTATTATCAGATATTACCTTGAAGCATACCTGTGATACTGTAATTTTACCGAACAGCCTATTTTAAGCATTCTGAGCACTTTTCAGCTACTGAAATTTTTGAAAAATCAGAATTAATTTTATTTCCTAGAGAGGGATAAATTGATGGGGTCGTATTTCGGAGCAGGTTATAGTCAGTTGCCGTCCAGTTTTGGTCCCAGTAGAGATTAGGGAGAGACTAAGTTCACCCAAGTTGATGTGGCGCCTCAAAATAATTAATTTTTTTATCACGTTAACAATGCTGCATGCCATGGTGAGTGGTATCCTCTCATCCACCCCTCATGAGACAAGCGTAAATTAAACGGCCTTGGTAAGTTCATAACAGTGGTCCACGTGCATGTGTTTATTATTAGCAGTTTAAATATGTCAGGTCGTGTAATGTCCCGTGTAATATAATGTCAAAATTTCAGTTCATGTACGTATTTAATAACAACAAAGCACCATATCATGTCGTAGTGTATAAATATATAGTATAGTATAGTACAATGTTTTATATCAAATAAATTAATAGTAGCTACATATACATATGTTGTGCATAAGGCCAGGCAAACTTGATTTCTTGTTTCTCATCCACCAAATTTTGTGCTTATATGCGGGCAGGCGGTCATTTTTCATTATTCATTATACAGTAATTTATTCAAAAAGCTTGTAAAGTCGTAAAATTAGACAAAAATTGAAGTTGTGAGGAATTTTATGATGATGAAAGTTGAGGCAGTGGTCCCCGGCTATTGAAACCAATGTGGGCGGGGATGAGAAACAAGTAATCAAGTTTGCTTGGCCTAATCTATGACACTAAATTTAATGTACGTAGTAATGTGCAGTGGTATATATCTCGTAACCTTTACTAGATAACTGCTAAACATTGTGAACACGTTTGGATATCCAGGGGGACTTGGATTTGGTAGTAGCAGCTATGTTGGTGCCTGTTTCGTGGAGTTCAAATGGAATATTAAACACTATCTATGAAATCAATATCATCTCACATTATGTAAATCACAAGGTCGAGATTCAACTAGCTATTTATATTTGTCATGTAAACATTGATATAACCACATCAGATTTCATTATTTATAGTCCCTAAATATTTGTCTGTACAACATTGCCATTAATATGTAATTGTGTCCACTTGATAATCAACTAATGATTAATGATCAAAAGATCAGAGTCATAAAATCAACACTGTCACTAAGGTGAGGTGTCTTCTCCATTGAAGTACATATTAGATCTGATGGAGCAACTCGATCAAAATGGTTTTGGAATGAATTTATGAGTTCAATACGATAATTATTTGGAGGCGTGAGCTTCCATAGTTTGTCTGTACAGGTTGCAATTGAACAATGGTAACCCCTCCCCAGTGGCTTATAGCAGAGCCAGTGGTACTTTCGTCTTACTGGTTCCCACGTGAATACAAATATTAATTTTGTATTTTCAGCAGTGTTGTTACTGCAAAAATCTCAGCCTGTGTCCTCCTCCATTCACCTAGTTTTTCTATCCATTTACAGTGATCTACAGATTCTCCGATTACATAGGCTCTAAACTTACCGTTATTTTCCTTTATATATTTCATTAAAATTTGTCATATTAAGTGGTGAAACTTTTCATGACCCAGCAGTTCCTTAGACAATGATCTGAATAAGCAGTTTCCATCAGGATTTATATAGTCTATATTCTGCGTTGCTTTCCCAAATCCATTTCTAAATTTTTGTGTGATTCTGTAGTTGGTATAGGGCATGAAGCATGACTGATCTTGTCAACATTTGCTGCTGTACTCTCCATCCCCAATACTGCATATGACACTAGACACCTGAATTCCCATAATTATCAATAAAATTAATATTTTGAGACGCCACATCAACTTAGTCTCTCCCATAGAGATTATAGTCGCAAGAGCAGAGATAGGAAACATGCTAGTAGCATTAGTGGTTCACGTGGTTGCCATCCCTACCACTAGAGGTAATGTTTATCTGTTACCATTAGCAACAGCAGTACTAGTAGACAATGTTGATGGGTTATTAGTGGTCTGTAGCTGTGTCCATAGCTGCTGTTAGATTTTAGTGTCACTTCTTTCAATAGGTCTGCTGTAGGCTAAAGACCAGTACAGATGATAGCAACCATAGCTAGCAGACATCTTGTTTTTTGTGTTTGTTGTTTTAATTGCATTTAGACATTTAGCAGGTAATAACATTTATACATAGTCAGTCATTTGTGTGTGTGCGCGTAGTGTAGCATTAGTAATAGTGATCACTTAGTCTAGTATATTCATTGAGTAGCTATAGGGACTACTGATTGGGCTCTTTTAGGAGGTTTTACAAACATTTTGCTGTAGTATATTTTAGCTGAGTTTTGTCAGACGGTATAGTTTTAATGTAGCCAGAGGAGGTACTGTAGTCTGCTTGGAAATCTCTTCAGTGAAATAGGTGGGAGGTGTTCTAGTAAAGCAACGGTTATTAATGCAGTCAATATATTCTATATAAAGCCATGCATTACCTTTATCATCAAAGTCTGATTGTTGTCCCTTGAGGTCTGGAGTGTTCCTGCAGTAACCATCTTCACCATGGTAACCAATGTTGGGTGGACCAGTTTTTGCTGATAAAAGATCTAGACTTCCACATAAATCTCTGAGTGTAACCTGTGTGCGTGGTCCATGCATAGCTACATACATTTATATAGTCTTTGTTTGACTGATGGAGTGGTACATGAAGCGATTAGAGTCAGTGTTGGGCATTAATTAGAGTAAATCAGGAAAGTTATTGAAAGATATCCAGGATAGTAGAACTGATGTGTGGCTACAGACAGCCAAGCAGTTGATGAATTACTTCAAGGAATTTGATGCACAAATTACAAGAGCTAGAGCGTTTATAGCAGGATTGAGTGTTTGGGCTATATAGCAGTAGCAACTACAAGGTATAGCCGAGGGCAACAGGTAATTATTATCTCTAGCGTTATCAAGAGTAACAACACTAGGTTGTCTGAGTACAGAATTGTCTCAAAATTTGTATGGGGGAAATATTGACGAATTTGATGAATTTTTTGCAATTCATCAAAATTTTACCATTTAAATTTTCTTTTCCAATAGCTACTTGCATGTAAGGCTGATACAGTTAGTCAAAATTTTACTTGTCAACCCCCAATTTTCCACTGTCAAAATTTTACACTATACGGTAGTTTATGAGTGTTCATAGTGTGTTCTCCTGAGGTTATTACCATAACACCATATACTTATATAGTTAACTTGGTGTTTAGCTAATTGTCAACATAGGCACTTGTGCTTACTATAAGATTAGGATGCAATTTCATAACTGCGAACTGTGACAATTGGCCGTACGCATGCTCTCCACAAAATGCAGATGGATGTAGCTATGACTACCAAGCTGTGGTACACATATATACACACACCACTGTATATATGTAGCTATGTAGTATTATAACATTTTGTAGTCACGTTGTGAAAACTCTTTTAACCCTGACTACTATGATGGCTGCTCTTTGTTTGAACCCTATCCTTCTGGATATTGTAATCCATTCCAAGGTATGTTTTAATTGTTTTATATTACTGAAATGCTAAGCAATTTTTCCATTATAGGCACAGTATCAAGCAGCTGTTTTCCACTGATGTATTCTAATGGTACTGTTGGTGGTGGTTGTTATGCTCGTGAATGTGGCAGATACACTGGTTCCCAGGAGCTTTTTTACATGGTAACAATTCCTGGTTAGTAGTTATACTAATATATGAGTGTATACACTTAATAGTTGTAACATAGGCACGAGTGGTCTGCCTGATATGTACACCTGAAGCGGCCTGAGGGCTGAGGGTGAACATATCAGGCAGACCACGAGTGCCATATGTTACAACCATTATGTAACACTTTGTTACGTGGGCTAAATAAAAATCCCCACAAAACACTTCTCAGGAGCTTAATGACCTGAGTATTTATATAGTGAGGCCTAATATTTTTGATTGTGGGATTCAGTTTTCACTTTTATTTGTGAACACTGAATCCCACAATCAAAAAGATTAGGCCTTACTATATAAATACTCAGGTCATTAAAGCCCCCTGAAATTTAAAAACTTTGCCAAGGCATTATTGTCAATAATGCCCTCGTTGCCTTGGTGAGACATTATAAGATTTGTTGCCCTGTGGCTGCCTTTGATCTGCCCACTCAAAGTGTTACATACTGCATATCCATTAGTTGGCTATAAGTGGTAGGTATATATGTGACATGATAATAGTCACTGCACCTGGTGACAATGCATCAATGCATGACAGCAATAATCCAATATGTTTACTTGTATCCATTAGATATACAAAGCTACAGTAGCCATGCAATGCTGGACAGTAAACATGTACAATACCAATTACCAATTGCTTTTGATTGGTCTCACACTGTTTTTACACCCATGGCCATACAGGCTCTTTTTGTTTTGTTTTTTCATGTAGCAAATGCCTAAACCTTTCAAGAAACTGTCATTGTCATATATTGTAGCTATGTAGCATATTTGTAACACACTAATTGCATAATCAGCTGGGTAGCTATATGTAAATTTTTCTTGGGAAAAACTATGTATATAATTATAGCTAGTTTGTAAGGGTGTGAAGTACATACGTAGTTGTTATTAGCCCATTTCTTTATCTACTGTCAGTTGATAATCATGCATTTGTAGGTGATGATATACAAAATTGCTCAGGAGACAGTCCTACACTAACACTCAGTGATGGCACTACGCTTACCTGTCCCCCAGCTGAACTGATATGTTCTCGAAACACACAAATATCCATATTTATGCCTGATATGCCCAATCCTCCTAACCAAGGAGTAAGTGTGCATGTAATGCTAGAATTGCTGCATAACTTGTAACTATATATTTGTCTCATTTTTGCTACAGGGAGGGGCTAGCTCCATCTACTCTCAACAGCTTTTCCTTATGTTCTCAGTTGTGGTTTATTCACTGCATCACAGGAAAACGTTAGTGTAAATGCGGATTACGTTCGCCAGTAAAATAGCATCCGCCACGTAAGTGGGAACGGTTTCAATACCAATCCGCATTTATTGTTAGAACGCGCTCTGCTCTAACATGGAAATCATGAGACTATAGTTACGCGAGCTAACCGTTTTAATACATCGTCACTGTACGCCTTCCATTCCGTGCTGTCTGTATGTATAGCGTAATTATGCGAACCCTACGCATTTTAATGTCCGTTTCAAATGGTTTCAGCACCCGTTCGACTGTCCAAATATACGGAGAATTTCCGCTTATTGTATATAATAAAATTACCCAGGGAAATCCCTGTAAAGCATATTCATACTAAACATTGTATAATAATAAGAAATCAAATTGTCAAGTTTTTTCCACACATTCAACACATCTAGTTCCATTCCATTCTTTTGTTGGAAGTTTTTTTCCACACATTCAACACATCTAGCTCCATTCCATTCTTTTGTGGGAAGTCACCTGCAAAGTATACTTTAACCACCCATAATCCAAGCTCAAGAATTGCTTACCAAACAAGATTCCTTATTATAGTGTAACTAGATTGATCCATCCTCACATTATCCATGCAAAATAGAACAGTAGGAATGCGGGCACCTGCAAATACGTTCAAGACACAAGTTAACAACACATTATAGGCACTGAAGAGATGGGACGATACATGACTTGCATGTAGTATCGATATATTGCCACCTTACTATCACAATACACCAATAATTATATTATTGCACTATACAATACAGTTTAATTTTGGTTTCTATAGACATAACCCCTTTCTGTGCCTTAAACTGTTTGAGAATAGAGCATCAGCCACTGAGTACAGCATACAATAGTATTATGCATGGATATAACAATATTCAATATCCCA
Organism: Spongia lamella; assembly: GCA_963930835.1. Taxonomy (NCBI): domain Eukaryota; kingdom Metazoa; phylum Porifera; class Demospongiae; order Dictyoceratida; family Spongiidae; genus Spongia; species Spongia lamella. The sequence continues at coordinate 9,563,466 of OZ005752.1, forward strand.
CTGACTTGAATTTGTATCAATAATTATCATGGTCAAGTTCTGGAACCATTTCGGAGGATAATAAATTACTCACTGAAAGCTTTCTAGCCATGATTATATGTATTTATACTCTTGTATCCTGACCATATCAGACTCCAAACATAAATAAACATGGCATAGGGAGACTAGACAAATTTTGAGCACTTTAACTTAACTAGTTCGAATTCTAACCATATATGACAATTACTGTACCATCTGAAATTTTATGAGAAAACCATTTCTTGAGAGGTCTGACACGATTTCCTGATTTCAAATCATACTGTATGTACGTACATAAACTACTGTGTCAACTCACATTAGTTCATTAGATTACCAAAAATGTATAAGTGCAAAATAAATACAAATTCAAATCACAAATAATCAAAATCAAGAAATCCTGCTGATCAAATTGCTTTGCGTTAGGCAAATTTCTGTCAGAATTAGGACTTTGTGCTTTTCACAAAATATACTTTATTCAAGTATACATGCAATATACATAAGCAGTACAACATGTATCTTACATCCAAGTTTCGTCAAATAGATTGAAGCTTGCCATATCTGTCAATAAAAATCATAGTGACAAGATCATAATTGTTAAATAATTATGTACCATATTGTCAGCAACACCACAAACTTAAACATCTCTTCAAAATGAACATAACTAAGTATTCGCTCATGCTTCCTCTATTTGCCAAACTCTAAATAATACACACCATAAAGTAATAGCAGATCTAATAGTATATCTAATAGCAGTTCTCCTCGACCTACTTGTGTTCAGTATTATCATGATGGTGTTCAGTATTATCATAATGGTATTCACTATATTGATCCTTCTGTGAACTACTATTGATTTCAACTCTATGAGCACGTTTTAAGTAAAGTAGCAACACATCCAACATCACACTTACACACCAGCAGAGAAAGTTGAATCAAAACTTGCAAAATCCTTCAGTTCCTTCAGCCTGTAAATATTTTCTAAATAATACACACCGTGGAAATTGTTTACTTTATGAAATGGTAGATGCATGCTCGACAAACAGCACATACAGTTTAATAAGTTGGTCTATCGTCTTCACTCTCTGTTATACACTAGGCAGTACAATCCTTGTCGTTAGCAATGTCGATCATGGCTTTATTCCACTGCTGCGTTTGTAAATCGAAATACTTATCACGATGACGATAATATGTTAAATAGCCAACAAACTCAGACAAAATCGTCGCTTTTTCCACTGCAGATGAATCTGCATTCAATTGTCGCTTAGTGGCCATGACGGCAACGCGTGCTAACACGATTACGTCAAAATAGCAATAATGGGTATCGTTGTATAACCGTTATTATTGTAACCCGTTGCTTCACACATGCGTTCCGTTCATGTTATCACAACGGAACCACGAACACATACGCATGTATTGGCATTTTTTCCTGTGCATCTGTAAAAGTTATGACAAGCCGGCAGCCATTATGCACATTAGTTTTCCTGCAACTATTTTGTGAACTCTATCATCACTAATAATTATGCATACAGTAGTGCTTTAGACTGGAGTGTGGTTTGCATTGATTTGCTCACATAATTATTATGTATTGTGACTGATACAAGTAGTTTTCACACCTTACTTCAAATTAAAAGCAAATTTTGTGCACATACGTAACTCATAGTCTCATATAAACTAATCTGTTGTTTGCTATGGTGTATTTGAAGTAAACCATGGCTGGCCATGCATGGTTTATTTTAGGAAAGAATATCGCTAAAAATTTTCTATCAACAAAATCCAATTTGAATTCCCTGCCTGTTTATATAGTAGACCTTAAAGCCTAAAGCTTTAACTTGTGGTATTCAGTTTGTAATAAGTTGATATTTCAAGACTCACAGCAACCAAGAAGAAGCAACAATACATGACCACGGTGTGATCCATTTACATGTAGCTACAGTACTTAGCACTGCCCTGAAATTTGCTAAAACTATATTCATATAGCAATATAGCTACCGTATAGCTGAAATTTTCGAGGGACAAAATTTTCGATGATTACCTCTTTCCAACTTTTCGCAAATAAATTTTCGAGGTATAAGCTCTTTCACCAATAAATATTATCTTAAAACCAAATTTCGAGGTTTATATTTTCGAGGATACGTCAAAATCCTCGAAAACCTTGAAATTTTTGTCCCTCGAAAATCTCCAGCTATACGGTATAATTATGTAAGCACGTACTCTTAAAATAATTACGTATTCTTGTAAATACGTACAAAATATTAATAAATTGGATTCCATTGTGCATGTATTTTCATGTTCTAAAATAATTGTTCACTAGTGGAAGAATTTTCCAGTAGTCAGTTGCCATAGACACCACAACACTCTCATCTTCAACGTGATTTTCAAGTTGTAATAACAGATGATATTTGGGTGGTAGGAATATTACAAAGTGCTTCAAACCTATAGAAATTATAGTTGACATCATGAATTACAACAAATATCACCTATTATACCATACAGCACAAAATTCTAGTCGTTGATGTATCAAAAAGTACACTAGATCTAATAATGAACTGGTCTAACTTGAGAAAACTGTTACGTACTATAAAAATTTCATAATTTTTGAAGTTCAAGCATTTTATGTTGGGCAGGAAAAAGGTCTGGTTAGTAGTTAATACAGAATGTTATATCAGTTGTTAATTAGACTCTTTTGTAGCTCCAACTTACATACATACGTACCAGTAATTGAAAAGTTGTCCAGAATGTGATACTAAAGTGAATGTGTTCTTAGTATATAGAAGTTCATATTCTAATTATTTGGTGCATCCATGTAATTTTTGATGAGAATTTTTTTCAAAAGGCACTTATATCCGTAAAGTATTAGTCCACCTTTTATTTCTAAAAAGGAAGTGAAATCTCAACCAAAAACAAGCTGGCTGTAAAATGTACTTGGCAGCCAAGAACTTAAAAAGGCCAGGATGAAAAGGTGATGGGTGGCTTAATGTTTTGCAGATGTTTAAAATTATAGTTCCATCGCAGTAACACCACACAAACCTTGTCTGCCCATTTTGAACTGTTTCATCCTGGCCTACTTTTAGATCTTGGCCGCGACTTTTTTCATAGTCAGGGTGTTTTGGTTGAGATACTATATTCTGATAGGGTAAGCTTTGGCAAATTCAGTGGTACACAAAAGATGTCGGTATAAGAACACATTGTTTAGCTGGGACTAATATTGCTGTCCAAGTCCATTAAATGTGTCTCATGAGCCACACCCTTGAATGATGATCATGTGAGTTTATATATTATTGACCCTTAACTACAATACTACATTTAGGTGATATTATAATGGCTAATATAGTGAGATTGTGTCCCACCATATACCACCATTACGGGCATACAATGTCTTCGATAAACATGTTATTACCATTTGTATGTCTCCTGGTGGCAACAGCTGATAATTCTGTGTACACTTCTTTCACTCTATCACTATCGGCCTTCAGTCTCATCACTGAGGCAGCACCTTGTTTGCTTGGATCAGATCTATACCATGTATGTAAACTAAACACTATGGCATTATTCTGTCTCACTTTGAATATTCATTATTCCCAATGTGACTCCACATTTTTCTATAGAATAAATCCATATCAGAAACCTACAAATTGGATATAACACAAATAATCTTTACATATTCCATACCGATTCAACTGGTACTGGTTGAAACAAGTCCTCAAATTTGATATCCAAACTGTCTAATTTTGTGGCACACGTTTGACCTTCACTGGATGTAACACTGCACTAAAAAAGATGATCAAATCCAAGTACACAAAAGTTTACAGGGTTGTAAGGTGTTATTACTTGACAAGGAGTTTAGCAGGAACTGGTTCTCTTGGAGTGATGGATACAGTGATATTGTGAATAGCTAAAAGACAAAGATACAGCTAAAACTACGTACATACATTAATATTTCCTTCATTCTAAAACAGTGGAACCTTCTCTTAGGGGATTCTTACGTAAATTAGGAACATGAAAAAATTAGGGCCCAAACAAATATTAGAATATTCAGACTAATGTCATTATTTGAACATTAGTCGTTTACTGTTTACAATGGTATTTGTTGACAAAATTTCAATAATTTTTTATTAAGCTGTATCAATACATTTTGCTATATAAAAGGCTAAATTTAAAATACAGAGTTGTCTAATATAAAGTTGATTTTACTGAATAATAATAATGCTCACCTGCATCATCCCCTTTCTTTGATGTCAAATATGGAACATGTACATCTGAAAACAAAATGGAAATATTACCAGCATACATACTTCTTTAGCTAGCCACATATATGTAATGTACAGACATATCCACATGGAACTCTACATAAAAAGTACACACACACACACACACACACACACACACACACACACACACACACACACACACACACACACACACACACACACACACACACACACACACACACACAAACAAACACACACATACACACACAAACAAACACACAAACAAACAAACACACGCACGCACGCACATACACACACACAGATGCACACACACAAACACACACACACATACGTGCACACACACACACGCGCGCGCGTACACATGCACACACACACACATGCATGCACACACATACACACATGCATGCACACACATATACACACACTACACAGATAGTCAGATACACACCTGATATAGACCTATACGGACTATTGGTAGAGAATTGTAAAGATACTGTAAATATTTGCTCCAGTACAGGTAGTGACACAGCTGGTGACAGATTATCGTCCTATAATCACATGATCTCAGCTGACAAGCAGTCGATAAATTCATTGAGGCTTACAAATTGTAGTTGATAGTGTAACTGCACCACTGGAGTGCAACTACCATCATTCAGCTTTGTTAAATAATCATCAATTTGTGCTATGAAAAAATACTATACACTAGAGCTGTTACAGTACTAATGTAGCCATATTAGTACGTACGTATGCTGGCATTATAGTATGTATCAATGTACTGATCATTATACTAATGTACACTACATGTTACTCACTATTGGGATCTTTATTCTTAGATTATAGCAAATAAAATTGATCCTTATTGTCATCAGATATCCTACAGTACAATAACCCACCATCAGTAAAATGCCAATGATATTACCAACCTTGTCAACTTCAGGAGATTTTCATTGATAATTTGAACTGGTGGAGTGGTTGGATAGGAATTGTCTGAGATTTTTGCTGTGATGAAAACATAATAGCTACGTAGCTACAGTATTAGTTATGTATTATAAAGTCAGACCTTCTACAATCTGAGAGAGACTGGCTGAACCACTGGCCAGATCAGAAGATGACATTGATAATATACTGGTTAGCTAACATGTAAACAGTTATATAATTATCAGTATGCCTGTATTGGATACCTTGTCTCCTGATACTGTCAGTAAGAGGTGACGATAAAAGAGAGCACGATCTCTAATGTCTGCTCCAGAGTTAAGAATTTCAGCTATTGCTACACTCTGTGCGTGCATGTTTACATTTTGTTGACGGTAGTACTGAGCAGTATTGGTTATTTATATACAGTATCATTGCTGTATGTGCAAATACGTAGTCCTAAAACATCATTTGGCAACTAGTTTAAATATTTACTTTAGGTACACAAGTTTTAATTTTGCAGAGAAAAGGATATTTTGCAGCATCTTTACTTCACTGTACTATGGTATTGACGGTATCAGAAAACAATATTGCGGTATAATTACACAACCGGCATATTGCTCAGCACTAATAATTGGCAGCTGATAGTAAAAAAATCTGCTGTGACCAGGATTCCAACCTGGGTTTTTGCAGCCACAATGCAAAGTACTTACCACTATACTATCACAGCTCACAGTGTAACTCAGTGATGTTTTAGTGATAAGTAACCATACACACAACTAGAGCTAAAAAATTAGCACCTCCTTTTGATTACTTACAATTGATTATCGTCAAGTATGGTAGCATTACAGTAAAGGTTGATATGACAACTATGGCTTCCAAAATATACACCTTCATAACCAGCTTTACCATAAGCTTAACCCAAAAATGACCGAGATGCATTCGGTAACGTTTCCCATCACTGGAAGCAATGAACATGAACACCGTGATGCAGTGGACAGCCAATAATAGTTTTGTAAATACATATACGTAGTTAATACGTGCCTTTGTGAGAAAAATCTGGAGCCACACTCCCATCGCTAGTGGCTGCTACTGCAGGCAGGCTGTCATATGGAATATCTACCAATTGATTAAAAGTTCTCTACAACTGCATCTAGGCCCATTACACTTCTATATTTACCTATTGTGCTATGCTGCAGTGATCATATATGCTCAATATTATGTTTGTGTGTAAGAACTGGTACAAAACTGTTTGGTACAAAAGTTAGACTGCTTCATTATGCTTGGTACTTTTTAGCTACGTACCTAATGTATGGTGGCATGGCTGGTGCCTATAGCTAATTGCATTGTTTTATTAAACACAGTTACAGTGTTATTTACAGAAAGGTGTAAACCTCACAAAAGTCAACAGACTGTTATGGCATCTGCTTGTCAAAAATAACCGCCTGCATGCAAAAAATTTTAACACAGCGTTTACAGAGTTACTAAACATACCCTAATCAAAAAATATAAAAATCTGCTATGACCAGGATTCGAACCTGGGTTTTGGCAGCCACAATGCAAAGTACTCACCACTATACTATCACAGCTTCACACAACATAACCTCTAACATTATTTCTTAAATTACTAGATTTCTGTCTACATATGGTTTGTCTACATAAAGATAGAGAAAGGATACCAATATCACCATGGTGCAGACTGATTTGTATTAACACTTCACAGAGATCTGTGTGAGACAGCACATGGTAACATTAATGTGTAAGAGGTCACAACGTTACTGACCTTTAAAGATGAGACTTGTGTTGTGAGTCTGCATCAGCTTGTGACAGATGCTCAAAAATGAGTTGCCTAGTGACCAGTTGCCTTGTGACAACAGATCAGTGGATGATAATAACTTATTGAGAATCCTGAGAATTCCCTGAAATATTTAGATAAATTAAATACAGAAATACATACGTATGGTACATACATATATACATACATACATACATACATACATACATACATACATACATACATACATACATACATACATACATACATACATACATATATACATACATACATACATACATACATACATACATACACACATACATACAAATACAGTATCTGCAATGCACGTACCAAAGGACTTAGTTGTGGATAAAGAGCTGCAGTTTCCAACATGACAATGTGGAAGGACAAGTTCTCCAGCACTGACTGCACTGGACTACTCATAATCTGATCGTTGAGAGATGACAGCAGGTTGACTGGTAAATCACTGTGTATATAATGCAATGATGATTATTGATCATGAAATAAGTTATCTGGTTGTACACAAATTAAGGTTTTGTCTAGACTCTGACACAGGTTTGACTTATGTACGTAATCACATGATCACACAGTCATCCAATAACTTTACCTGGATTTGCCAGTCATGCTTTATACCACTACTCGATTGCTATGTCAATTAAATATCTAACAGTTCATGAATGTATTAGTGGCAAAAGTTATTGGGACTGTTTTACTTGTGGGTTGTTTATGGGGCCTGCCAGAGATTCACGAGTGGTTGGGTGGTTTTAAGAGATCTGGACAGTTAGTCAACCAGCTGGATGATGTTAGCCATTGATTTAGCAAAATTTTGTGATATTTACAGCTCCATATGGCCTCCTAGTTAAAAACTTTTAACATAGCTTTGCACGCCACTTCGTGCTTCCCCTCCCACCACCTTTATATAAGCACTTGTGGTATTGGCAAGACTTGAAGAAAAGTATCTAAAATGGCGGGTAATTCAACTACATATCATATCCAAGAGTTATCGTATAGTGCGAACTTTAGCGGGGCTAAACTTTGGCGAATTTTCTCTCACTGAACATTTGGAGGGTGAAAGTTTGGCGAATCAACACGCATTCACAATTCTATTTAATGCGGTCCAATTTCGAAATCACATGAATAACGAGACAGCTATAGCATTAACTTAGCCGAATCTATTGTTCGTAATTATCACAAACGAGATCACGAATATAAAACTGTGGGAATACCCAGTTATAGGTGAAGAGCTAAGCTGCTAGTCTTGCATGGCCAGACCACTATTTTTACAGGCCTAGTGCGTTATCGCTTGCAGTATAAGAGCCTGCTATGCTCATACTGTAAGCGATAATGCCCATGGTCTGGTTACGCATGATCCTACAGCAGTCGCCATACAGAAAGAAATTGGTGGCAAAATCGTTACCGTTGGTTATATATTCCTGTAGATCAGGTAATTTTCTAGTCTGGGATCTGTTGCGTCAGACTAGTAATTTTCAACAGTATCGTCCGTGTCTCATTCAAAGTAGTTAGCTAGTACTTCAAAATCGATATTTCTTATAAATGCTCATCAAACACGTGGACTTGAAAATTTGGAGGGTCAAATTTGGCGAATCCAAATCATTTCTCCAAATTCGCCAAACTTTCGCCCCACTCTATGAACAGAATTGCAATAAATTATAAGAAAGCAGCACTATGCCTTTTCCAGTTACAAATAAAACAGGTATTTTAAATTCGTATATACGTACAATTGTGCATGGTAGCTGGGTTTTCTCAAATCCAGTCACACATGATCATGCAATTCTCATGTGCTCACCTATTAGGTTGAAACCTTGCCACAGCTCTGATGAAGTTTATAGTGTGAGTAGTATACTTGGGATGTTGCATTACTATGTTAATCAGCAACCTGTAGTATAAAGTGTAATAATCAAAACCTTACTGGTATAAACATAACGTATAGTGGGAAACCTTGACAGAGGAAAAGTTTGCAAATTTACTTTACAAGGTTGTGACAAGGGAAGTTGATGTAGTTTGGTGAATCCTGCATGTCTCATCAAATTTACCACAATCTTCCTTGTGAAGCTTCCCATTACACGGTATTTAAACTTGCATGTACACAGCAACTATGCAGCTTAGAAACAGTGAACTATTGATTAGAAATGGTCATTGCTGTGTATACCATATTACTTAGCCTCACTTCTATAGCTGAACTAAATATCCCAAATTTTAAAGTATAGCTATTATTTGTAAATATAGAAAGCAAAACTTTCAGGATAATAGGTAACTAATTGTTTAAAGCAATTTTTATGCATTAAACTGACTTGCATAGTTGAGTAG